>CM034152.1:500004574-500315089 GCA_019776745.2 Taxus chinensis | reverse complement strand
GCTAGAGGTTGGTTCCTCAACTCCTCTGATTCAGGTGTACATAACATTCTGCAAGATGTAGAAGTTTTGAATCTCATAGATCCTACTCTAAACTTTTCCAAGGGGATAAGAGATGAGAGAATGTAAAAAACTGAAACCTAATGCTAATAAGGGTAATGCACCAAAGGAGTGGTGAGACATTTTTTACTTCTGTAGATATGACACAAATCACGAGAAAATGCAACACAGAACATAATGCAAAAATTTCCATAAAATGTAATGAAATGATCAGGAGAATGAATGCAAACAACACATGACAGAGGATTGAGAAAATTCATTCACAGAGCATATGCATTGTCATTTCCAATATCAAAAATAGATGTATTACAATGATCTAAGAGGTAGAAAGGGGATAGGTTAGTATTTGCATGAAGAGGTTTGATATTCCACAAAATCTACTTTCCAATGAGAAAGAAAAGGGAAGCCTGTAGATGCATAGAAAAATGTCTCAACCCTTTCCAAAAAAGGAGCCAAAACTGGCTTTTACAATGCAAAAACTGAGCCCAGGAGAGAGAAATATGGGAAAACATGAGAGGAGCTTTCAACCACTGACCAAATTCATAAAAACAGCATGGGCTTCCTTACAAATCCACTTCCCAATGTTTTAGACCATGATGGGAGAGAATGAGAGCCATTCCTTATTAAAAATGGTGGTTGAAATGTCATTTCTATTTATTTCCATGTGCCAGAGGCGTTTTCCAATTTTCTCTCTCCAAACTCCACCAAAACACAAAATTGAGCCTGGAATCATGTAGCGAAATTCACCAATTTTCCAATGATATAAAGAACATAAAAAATTGAGCTCTGGATTGAAAGTTATGCCCCTCTGAACATTTAGGGCAAAACAGGGCCAAAAATGGGTTGGCGGGGCGAAAATTTGAAATTTTCCCACCTTTTTGCATTTGGGGGAATTTCCCCAAAAATCTCCACGCCCCACTATCCTGGTGCCACATGGCATGTTCTGATTGGTTGCGGGCTCTTTCCTGCTTCATTTTCCATCATTTTGGCCTTTGGAAAATTTTCCAAAAAATTCTCCGCCGGCTGAAGCTCTAAGGCCACATGGCATGATGTGATTTTTCGCAGGCCTCTACTTTCAAATTTTTCACTGCTTCGACCACCCTTACTAAATTGGACACGTGGTGTGAAGCTATTGGATGTGGGCCTTCCATTCTTATTTTCTCTGTGGGCCTGCCTTATATTTTTTACCGCCACGGGCTTTGGGGGTGGGCTCTCCTTTCAGTATTTTCCTTTGATTTCACTTTGGGAAAAATTCCCAACTTTCTCCCGTGCTCCACTGGTGTGAGGACATGTGGCAGGTCTTCATTGGTTGGCGGGCCTATGGGCTGAAATATTTGTTTGCGCCAACCTTTGGGAAATTTTCCCAACACTGTCCAAGTGTGAGTGGAGAAATGTGGAGAGAAAGTGCAAGAAAATTTGTGAGATCACTCAAAGACCATAAGTAGTGTGATGCAAAAAAGCCATGGTAGAGATGATGATCATGATGTGGAGGAAAAATGTCATCAACTGTAAATCCTAGCCGAGCTAACCCATCATGTGTGCATATAGTATCTGAGAACGCATGATCGAATGGAATTCTCTCCCATTAAGAGTCATTCACAAAAAGTGTACATGTGAAAGGAGGCAGTATGGATGTCGACTATGCATGAGAAGGCACTAAAGGTGGTATACCATCTGATGTAGGGACATGACCCTAATAAAGGATCATAGAAATAGTAGAAGTATGGGGAGGTGTCAATAAAGATTGGATAATATCTAACATGTAAATATCACCTTCAAATGGTGGCAAATGATATGGGGTATCCATGGGTTGTGGTTCATCAGTAGTATCAGAGCGTGGAGTAGGAATTTTAGTATTAGGATCATGATCACTAGTAATTATATATTCTATGCCCTCATGTAGGAATTTGACACAGTGGTGTACTATAGAAGGAAAAAATTGGATGGCATGAAATCATGGCTGACTGAGTAATAAGTTATATGAAACTAAAAATTCAATGACAAAGAAAATTGTGTTAAGGGTTTTTTGCCCTCCAGTGATAGGTAGAGTAATGTGACCTATGCATGAATGAACAGAACCATCATATACATGAAGAGAAAGACATGATGGTATTTTTTATCATTCAAATGTGTACCTGCATCACAGATCCAGAAGATCTGAGTTGTCTCAGACAAAAATGGAACCATCCCCAAGTTGTGAGACCTTGCATGCTTAGGAAAATCCTCTCAGTTATGGAACCATCTCCAAGTTGTGGGACCTTGCGCATTTGAGACGGATCTCTAGAGAAGTTTAGATCCTCTATCTATTTCTACTGCTCCTACTACTCCTAATGTTTGAAGGGAGAACTAAGCTAACAATGCAAAGGGGCCATGGATAGAAGGATATCAGTATCGAAAACTAATCAAAGGAAGTATATAGCACCAGAAAAAGAGGAATGAATATTATCTATTCGTAGTCATTTTTAAGCCCTTGCCAAATAATAAGGAAATCCCATGCGTGTCATCATATCACCCAACAGGCGTTGGGCACTCACCCTAGAAATGTGCGGGCGATGAGTCCCTCCTTTATGCGAGTTGTGTGAGAATGCATTATTTACGATAGAAACTTAAGTGAACAGAATGGAAGGGAACCATACATTCATCTTAGAGCTTAGAACGGATTCTAGACCAATGTATTCATTCATATAAGGAAAGCATTATAGAACATAGATATGAACCATAATAGAAAATAAATGCTCAGGGGTTTACACCCACTTATATGAAATAAACATATAACCATGTAGTAGAACTGGAACCACACATATATTCATATTAAGCATGTTCGTAACCATATTACAATAACTCAGTCAATCACATATTCATATGGTAATGCATATCAATATCATGCATCAAAAATGGACTTGTGCCCTTCATAGTACAAAGAAAAATATTCAAAACCCATCCCCTTAGTACAATGTATTCGTACAGACCCTTTAAGCCCAACCTATGGAGCTCTCACAGTATTCTTGCATGGCTTCGCCTCTTCCTCTCTCTATATATTTTCCTCTGGCATGTGCTTGTATTTATAGCCTTTTCCAACATCTTCAAGCCTTCGTGGGAGTTGTAGATCCGTTTCCAAGTGTCCAAGGTGGTCTTCCATGGGGGCATGCTTTTTCAGGCTCAAGCTCTCCACTCTTTGCAATGATGGCCTTCTAGAATCTTCCATCGCAAGGTATATTCCTCCCACGGGTACCAAGCTACCAAGCTGGCACCTTATCCATTCTGCATGTGTTGTCAGGTCATGCTTTTCTCGTGTTCCATCTAATACGCCAAATATGGCTAAGTCCCAAAACCTTTGCTCTATCTTGCACGCCCATATTCAAATAGGCCTTACCCGCCCATGTGCCTTCTTATACTTGGCCAATATTTTAGGGGCCCAACATTACCCCACATTACACCTATTATCCGTCTGCATGAACATTTCCTGAAAGAATAAAGAATGACCATTCTTGGATGGCTTGGGGAAAGAATAAAGGAATGAATAATCTTGAGGAACTTTGATTATTTCTATAAGAGGAGATGGAAATATTTTTTTAAGTTGGCCCCGACCTTATTCCAGGTATCGACCTCACTATGTGCTTGGTGACAAAGGTCACCGACTAGGGCACTCACCTCTTAAAATATTAGCCCTTCTCCTTGGGTATTCATTGCTTCCATGATCCCCTCCAACTATTTGCCTAAATACTTGAGCACGTCCATCCTACAAGTGATTTGGGGATACAACTCCTTCAGTCGATTCTTAATTGAGCTCCACAAGGTCTTAATAGCCTCTGACTTTTTCTCAACCTGGGCTAGAATTTTGTCACATTCTGCTCTATTCCCCTTATTTTTCTCCTGGAATTACTTGAGTTCCACTTCATGGGTGGTGACCAAAATGCTCGCCACTCTATCTCTATCGGTGCAGTTGTCATAAACAGCCTCAGCGAGTTGGGTGGTGACTTACACATCCGCAAGGACTTTCTTGTACTGGGCCATAATGGCCACAACCTTCATCTTGTCCTCCTTTTATTTGTGTGCTGATGCCTCCTCTATAGACTCCAAGGTCAGGGGTCGTCTTTCCATTGTGAGGACATGGGTCAAGTCCTCTAGACACTCCAAGTCAGATCCATACTCCTGTGTAGGTGGCGTTAGATATAGATGCTTAAGGAAAATGGCATCTTGGGTCATTTCTGATTTCTTCTAGACTTCATGCACCCTTGCTTTCTCTTTTTTTAATTCTTTCCTTAGCTGAGCACTAACCAGTTCCTCATGTTTTAACTCCTTCATTCTTTTCTCTAACTCCTCTTCCCTCTTCTCCAGCTCTGCTTGTAGGAACTTCACTTTATCGTTTATCCCGAAGATTATGGCTTCTACTTCCACCGAAACTTTGTTCAGTGTGTTACCAATATGTTTGTCTTATAGATTTTGAGAATTCACCAAGGGTTTGTCACCTTTTAACTTTGGTACCTTCATTATTTCCCCTTGGCTTACCTCAAATTCCGGTTCATCAATGTGGGACTCAAATTCCCAAGAAAGCATTTTCCTTGTCCGAGGGCATGCACCTTCCTCATTAAATTATGTCATAACCAAGAGTTGCTTCATTGGCATGGTGCTTTGAAAAGGGACACGTAACACCTTTCTTGGATCATTAATATAGCCCATCCTCTGAACCTATGGAGTTTCTACACTTCTTCTCCCTGTGCGGGTGGCCTTAGGAAAGCTCACAGCCAAACTAGGATCCCCTCCCATGATGATTCCATATTCCTTTTCTATGATTTCCTCCTCTGTTTCCTTCATTAATAGGTCCGTACTGCATTCTAACTCTTGTTCCATTAGGTCTTCAATTATTTTAGCTACTTCCTTCTCTACATCCTCATTTATCTGTTCCTTGGTGAGGTTTGGGGTCCTTTGTTCTTTTGTAACTTCCTCACTTACCCCTCTATCTTGAGTTTCTTCTTCTTCCTTGTTATCCTCCCTTCTAGAAAAGATGTATTCATTTTCTTCTTCCTCTCCTTCCTCCTCCAAGTCATGAACCTCATAGACAGGATGGCCCTCACCTCCTAGTTCATCTTCATCATCATCATCTCACTCACCTGTATAAGCCTCCAAGCTCTCTAAGTGCTCAAAGTCATTTCCTTCTCTCACCTTCTGCTTCTTCCTCGTAGAAGACTCTGCTTCCTTTTCCTCCTCCTAGGGGGTGGGTTATTCGTGCTCTGGTGCTTCTTCCTCTAGATTCTTTGCCTTCACCGAGGGGTTCTTTCTCCTCATGTAAGTATTGGGCTTAATGTTTGTCTCTAGCATGCTTACCGCTTACGTAGCCTGAACACTTGATGCTTTCTTTGCCTCTTCTCTTTCCCTCTTCTTTGGCGTGGTATTATTTCTTCATGTGGGGTCCTCAAGGATGGTTGCATCATTTTCTAAGTACGTGCCTTCTCAAATTTTAGCTTGATGTGAAGGTATATTCTTGTTACATCCCTCCTAGCAATTGGAAAAGTCACTAGTTTCATCATTTGTATCTCGTGGGAGACATATCTCTCCACGTATGCACGCTTCTTAGGGTAAACCAATGTTCTGCGCAGCTCTCTATGGTATTGATCTACTTCACTAAGTTCGAACCTTAGCCTTTTGGCCTCTTTAAACTTGTTTACCCCTGCTTGGAAATATAGTGCGATGAAGGAGAAGGGAAGCTTGCACCATGGGCTCATTATTTCATCTGTCAACCTAAATCTGCCAATACATAAGTGTTGATATACCACAAATTATGCTTTCTCCTTTTATGAGTGCGGGTATCTATTTTGATATCCTCCATTCTGCCCTGAACGCATCCCTCATGCGCTTGTACCATTTTTATAGACATGCCTTGTGAGTGGCTATCATGGTCTCACAAGTATAATTTACAAACCGCTCCGTGAGCGAGGGATCCTCTTCTGGGTACTCCTAGACAAACCTTTCTGGCCCATCGGGCACTCCGATTTCTGAGAAGAAAATCATGAGGAGAACATTGCCAAATAGTTTCTTCTTTCCTTCTTGTGTATTGTTGATGATTTCATCCATGATGAAAGCGTACAAGTTGTAGATGGTCCCCTCATATATTTTTGGCACACGTTCAACCATGCCTTGTTTACCTGAGTCCATCTCTCCTAATCATTGAGCTTGGTTACCAAATGCACGGCCATCCTTATCACGGGGTCTTGGATCTCAATGATGTCAAAGTATCACGATCCTTTCTTATAGTCAAATACAACAATTGTTTCCTTGATGGCCTCCTTATCTCTTAGGTCATCATCAATGTTTTCCCCTTCGTAGATAAGGCCCGTGAACTTGGAAATTGTCTGGGGGGTTATGTGCATCTTGTGCCCCACAAAATAAAAGTGTTCTTCATGAACACACGCCATTATCCACTGGTAGAGGTGCTTAGGTTTTCTGAAGCATGGTAGTTCATAAATTTGTAGCAACCCTGCCTTCTCCAACTTAACCTTTACATCATCCCTGTAAATGAGCATGCCTTCTAGCATTCTCTTGTTGATTTGGTGAACTAACTCTAAAGCCATCTCCTTCTCTGTTGTGATGGTGTGGTTATTATAGTCACACACAATCATTTTTCTCAGGTGTGATTCCCATTCTTTTCCTAGCAAAGCCCCATCTGGGTACTGCATTTCCGCATACCATTCTTCATTTGTGCTTATGACGGCAGTCATTTCTTCCCCTTACCCTTTCCCTTTTACTTCTTTGCTGAGATGGTTGCTTTCTTTGGTGTTATTCTTCTGATTAGGTTATCACTTTAAACATTTTTTCCTTTCTCTACTCTACCACTCTATCCAGCCCCAAGCTTGATCTTTGCAGGAAACTCCTTCTAAATCCATGCCCTAGTCACCAAACCCTAACTAGAAAATACCTTCCATAAGACAACACTTGATTTTTTAACTTCTCCACGCCCATGTACTCCTTTTCTACTAGTTTGTGATTTTACCCTAGCTATGCACTTTAGATCTCTCAAATAATTCCTTCGACACAAAGATCTTGCTTTAGATGCCATAGTTCACAAGAGCTTTCTTTTCTTCATAAACACAATGCAAATAATGAAGTGCTCAACCATTTATTTATAGTTTTCCTCTTTTCCCATCATTAAATGCTCTCTCACCTACCACCATACTTTAACCTTAAATGTGAATTTTTCCACTAACCCTTTACAACCTTCTAGAATGCAAAAATCCAACCCAACTGAAGCCTCTTTTGTGCGCGCTCCTAGCACCAAAGGCACTTATTCTGTCCTTTTCCCTATTTTTTCCCTTGCCTACCTCATGTTGTTCATGCACTCTTCTTTTTTTCTCTACATGGTTTCTTCAAGGCTTTCTTGACACCAACCATTTACATCCATCTTTTCTTTACATGCCTATTACCCTTATGCAACTTTAGTTCTTTAATTGGGCCATTCACCGTAACTTCTACTACTGGTTCAAATCATATTACGGGCCTATACTCCGCATCACTACACCCCACACTAAAATAGATGTGTGGTCCTCTGCACATACACAACCTTTAGAAATTAAAGTGGTTACCAGCACCCAAGGCGCAAAACAAACAACCAAACAAATGATGAGAAAGGGAAACACAGAAAATGAAATTTCATAAAGGGAAACCTAAACTAACTGGAAACATGGCCTTATTTACAAACACCAAGAAGACTTATTTATAGTATGGCTTCAGCCTACTCCCATTGAAGTGACCTGGTAATCTTGTCCCATCTAGCACTTATAATTGGCAAGTTCCTGAATCATGAATGTACGATATTAGGTAAGGTCCCAACTAATGGACTTTCATCTTCCCAGAATGGTGCAGATACTTGGAATCATACAATAACACCAACTTCCCAATGTCAAACTTCTTTTTCTTGATATGAAAATCATGTCATGATTTTTGTCTTGTTTTTCTATCTTTTGACTCCACCTAGCAAGTGATCACCTTTCATCCAACTACATTGATTTATTAATTCTTTCTTCCAACGCTTGCTCATCGGTTGAACCTCCTACTCATGCTATACGCAGTGAAGGTAACATGAATTCAACTGGTAAAATAGCCTCCACGCCAAACACCAATTGAAATGGTGTGGCCTTGTTCAACCTTTTATAGGTTTTCTTATATGCCCATAGGACGAGTGATACCTTATCATCCCAATCCTGTCTTCCAACGTCACTGATCTTAGTTAACATATGAATTAATATTTTTTTAAATGCCTCAACAATCCCATTTTCTCAAGGGTGATATGGGGTAGTCTTATGATGGGCCACCATAAATTCTACCAACAGGATCCTAATTTTTTCATTGAGGAAGTGTGTATCCCTATCACTTGTTAAACTTAAAGGGAAACCATATCTACTAATTATATGTTCCCATAAGAATCTAGCAATTATCGTCGTGGTGCAATCCTTTATAGGTGTTTCCTTTTCCCACCGTGTTAAATAATTAGTGTAGGTGATGATATACCATGAACCAGTCCTTTGTGCTGCTGGTGAGATTGGTCCTACAAATTCGATAGCCCATTTCTCAAAAAGTTCCACTCTGGCTATTGGATGTAAGGGAATTTCATCCCTCTTTCTAGGTTTACGAAGGCACTGGAAATGGTCACGGGGCTTGCAAAACTCAATACAATCTTGGTAAATGGATTCCCACAAAATCCCTGTGAGCAGAATATTTTGCGTGGTTGCATTTTCTGCATAGTGTCCTCCTGCGATCCCACTATGTGCTTCTTCCATAATTGCAATGTGCTCATGTTCTAGCATGCATCGGCACAAAAATTCATCATAGCCTAATTTGTATAAATCTCTACTAATAAGCATGTAGGGTGTGGTGTATATAGCCAACTACTTTCTCTCCACATCCTTCATCCCTTCTCATGCCAAACATGTCTTTAAGAACACTGTGATATATTCCAAGTCTGACGGTGAGTGTTGTAATATAAATAGTTGTGCGGCTAGAATGGTATCCTCAATGCTTTGTGTGTCCTCTCCCGATTCAATCCTTAACAAGTAGTCAGGCCCTAAATTGTTCTTTCCTGGCTTTAACACCACCGTAAATTCAAATTCCTGAAATAAGAGGACCCAACGACGTATGTGCCCTTGTAGAATGGGTTTGTTGACTAAGTATTTTAATGCCATGTGATTTGTGTACAATATGAAGGGTGTTACCAACAAATACTACCTGAACTTATGCAGGGCGTAGATCATTGACAATGCTTTGCATAATTCTGCTCTACTGGTGTCAATTTCTTGCTTGCAAAGCTCAAGGGATGATGGACAATTCCTTCACCAAGTTTTGTTAGTACTGCCCCCATTTATGACCCTAAGGCATCCACATGCTCATGGAAAGGATTTTCCCAAGAAGGGAAACTTAATATGGGCGTTGTTACAAGCCTTTCTTTTAAAGTGTCAAATGCCTTCTGTTGCGCTTTTCCCTAATGAAAGGCTCTTTTATGTTTCAGCAATTCTTCTAAGGGCACGGTGATTTTGGCATACCCCTTAATGAACTTCCTGTAATATCCCATATGTCCAAGGAATTCGCATATGGATCTTTGGCTAGTAGGCTCCCCCAAACCCACAATGACTGCAACTTTGGCAGGATCTACTAGTAAGCCTTCTTTGCATATGATATGCCTTATAAGGTTCCAAATGGGGTAGAAAATACACACGTCCTGATGGTGAGGGATATCCTCAATTATCAAAACCTTTAAAACATTAGTCTCAAGTTATCACAATGGTCCTTGACGAGACCATATACAGTCCAATCATCCAAATAGACCTGAAGAAATTTGTGGATGAAGTCCTGGAAGGCTTACACTACAATGCACAAGAACACTGCAGGCACATTATTTATCCCAAAAGGCATGACCGTGTAGGTGAAACTTCCCCATTCAGTGGTGAAAGATGTCTTTCTCTAGTCTTCCTTTGCAATCCGTACCTGGTGGTACCCTAAGAACCCATCTATGAAGGAGTAGGCTTCACGCCCGGTGACTCCCTCTAAGATTTCTTCAGCAAATGGGGTAGGGAAAGGATCAATGACACATACTACATTTAGGTCCTTGTAGTCAACACAGATCCTGATCCTCCTATCCTTCTTGATGGTGATGACCATTGGGATTATCTATTCTGACTCTTCAACTGCCTCAATGATACCTAATGCTATCATTTTATCTATCTCTTCCTTAACCCATACGCGTAAATTTGTATTCATCCAATAAGGCCTCTTCTGAATCGGGTGTGCAACTTCTTGTAACTTGATCTTCATTTATCCCAAGGAATGGTGGACACCTTTGAGTTTATGGTACCCACAAGGGAAAAAATCTTTGAATTCACACAATAGATTAATGATCTTCAAAACTTGCCTTTTCTAACCAATAGTCACCGATGATAGCCTCCTTAGGTTCGGCCTCCAACCCAATGTTAACCTTCTTTGTCTTCAAAGACTCATGATAGGCATTTGTTTGCTCATCAGCACTGTCAATGACCTTGCATGTACCCTCTGAATGATCAACATCCAACATCTCCATATCCTCCCCATCTATGACATAGACTAATTTCCATTTTTATTATTCCATACATGTGCACTCAAAATGTACTTCCTCTAATTCTTCCTCATAGAGGCATGTCTCCACATCAATATTTTCTAGTAATTCTAGCAGCTTATCCTCAACCATGGCACTATCTCCCACTGTAAGGTGTTAGATTGTCTACAACTCCTTATTCAGTGATGGTTTTGTGATTCTATTTTCAAATGCTTAAATGAGGTCAGCCACCAACTCTTTCCAATTACCCGTTTGGAAACACATCTTCGAATGAACATACCATACATGCACATAGCCTTGCAAAGTGGAGTATAACTTGTGTACCCATAATGAAGGTGGTAATGCTTCTGTGCTTCCCATCTAAGCTTCCTCGCATGCTTGGATATGAAATGAAGCGGTTTCTTTCTAGTCTTGTGTAGCCGTGGTCTCGTTGCTTCTTGAAAACCTTATAGAGAGTGTGATTCTTACCTCGCACCACTCTAGGAGGTTCTCCTGATGTGTAAACCCACCAACGCGCTGTAATCTTGAGTATGCTATAGCTGAGAATTATTCTTCTTTCATCCTCATTTCTCCACTAAGCTTCCATTTCCTACAGGAAATGATCCTCTGAGAAGCTAGGAAACTCCTTTCCTCCAAGGAGCTTGATTGAGTGCACCTTTGTCACCCTTGTTACCATTTATTTTAATTGTCACCCAATTAACTCATAGGCCCCGTGCGCCCAATTGTCACATACCATGCTAGTGGTATCACTCATGGACCGAGTGTCCTCAAATTGGATGACCCCCTCCATGGGGTGAATTACCTTAGGATCTCTGATGGAGCACACATAGATTCTATCAAGGAATTCTTCTCCCAATGGATCTATGTAGGGCACCTACTTCCTATCTGTCAAAGGGATGACCACCCATTCTTCCTTGTTTTTGAAACTGATATATCCTTTGTTAAACCTTATCTCAACATTATTCTTGTAACACCATGGGCACCCAAACAATGCTAGAAAGTTGTCTACCTCGGTGAGTTCTAAGACTTCAAAATCTCCAGTGAACTTGGCCCCTTGAATAGTGATAATTACATCCTTCATGACTCCAATGGGCATTTCCTTAGTCTTGTTCACCATATACAACACATTTGAAGATGGCTACAACGTGGGCCTTCCCATCTGATGTTAGGCATCTAAGGTGATAACATTCACCTCTACTCCTGTGTCGATGAGGATATTGCTTAGAAGACATCCATCAACAACTGTATTCAAATTGATTTATTTTTCATTGTCAAGGCTATGGGGAGAAAGGTTTGCATGCAAAACCTATCTCTCACACTCTGTTCTGGTGCGTGGTACCTTCTCCCTCAGCCATTCTCCCAGTAAGGGAATAATATTCTCTTTCCTCAAAATTTTACATAATTCTTTGACCTCATCCAGGTCACTCCTTGGAACCTTGTTATCCTTCCGCTATCCCACCTACCTCAATTACTCCTTGAGACATTGTATCTCTCCTTGTAAACTTTGAATCACATCCATAGTCTCCTGGTATACTTCTTTCTTATGGGTAGGGTCCAGGTACTTTCCATGTAGCACCTCCTCTCTAGAAAATAGTGTCACTGGTCTTGGCATCTTCTTGGCACGTGTGGCCTCTACACGTGTTATCACTAGTACAGTTTCTAGTCCTAACTCATGCATCATTCTTGGCATCTATTGTGAATCAGCCTTTTTGACGCTCACTATAGTAGCGCACTTATCAATCCAGTACTGCTAGTTCATATGCTCATAGAGTTTTGAACACTCTTTGTACTTGTGCTTCTTCCCGCACCATGAGCATTGTAATAGATCAGGACACACACATTTATAATGCTTATAGATCCACAATTATAACATGTTCCCCATGAGAACTCACTTCTCCCTCTGCTATGGTTACCGCAACCACAAACTCCTCTGTGAAAACCTCTTCCACATGCCCCTCCATCTGCGCGCACTTCATAACGTCAGTCATCATCCTTAGAACTGCTAGCAAGGATAGTCTGGCATACACCCAAATCAATAGCATCATGGATTTGATCGATCAGTCTACAATCCTTGGTGTCATGGGTTGTAGAGGTGTATATCTTGAAGTAGTAAGAAACATTCTTATAGATTGCGCGTTGGATTAGATGACATCTACTTGCATCATGATCTCTGTGGAAAATCTCACAGTCTACCACCATAGCATCCACTGAATTCCAAGGGAAAATATCCCTTGCATGACCCTCCACTTTACAGTTTGTACACCAAATCCCACTACGGACCTCATGCACTGAGTCTGTAGAGAGCTTCTCTAATTTCTTAGCCATTGCGGTGATTTGGGCCTCCAAAAATGGACTAACACCAGTATCCACACTCTCAACAGCTTCAGCGTGTAAGGCAGCCTCTAAATCCTTACGGAGGTCAGTGAACATTTTATGTGACAATGCCCTCCTAAATGGAGTGATCAAACCTCCAAAAAACCATTGAGCATCCTTTGAGGGGTGGATGTCATATGACATTTTAGACAGGAGAGTTTTAAACCGTACATCATACTCCCACACACTCTCTGCCATTCCCTGTTAGATCTCCTTCAAGGCACTGATGCTCTTTTTCTCGAACTCTGGAATATGAAACTCTGCGAGGAAAGCATTTTTCAACACTGTATAATCCACCACCATTTTATGGGGATCTTACTTCCTATACCAGCTATACACGTGCCCTTGCAATGTAGTTACAAACTGGCTTGCCTTCCATTCTGGACTAGTGATCCCTTTCACATGCCATAGTAACTCACACGTGTGCACATGCTCTACAGCATCTTCAATACCCCTATAGTCTAGTAAGTGTAAAGACATATCAAAAAACACTTGTGGGGGTGGATGGGGTCCTTATCCTCTCAAGCCAGAGCCTTGGTTTCCTCCATTGTTCACTCCACTAGATCCACTGCGTCCACCAGGTCTTATTCCTCCTGACCCACCAGATCCATTGGATCCACCAAATCTTGTTCCTCCTAACCCACCGGATCCACCAAGTCCTGCAGTGGTTGTGTCAAGGGTTCCCAACATTCCACTGAACTATGCATCGATAGTTTATGATAATGTCCCACTACCAATAGTGTACCTCATGCCACTCCCAGACGTGAGACCAAAGGCTTATGTATCCACACTTTTCTTGAAAATCCCTCTAAACACTGGAATGGTATGTGCAGCCATAGAAGTCCCAAATGAGAAATTATATCTCCTGGGCGCAGATCGGTCACTTCTATCGATACCAACTACGTTAACAACACTTCTCCCTTGATCTGAAAAAACCAAGCGCCAGGGATCAGTCGTCAGGTGGGTTCAAATGTGCACTGGTGGCTCTTATTTCTCCACACGATGAACTCTCATCAGAATTTGAAGGGGCTTCTCTTACGCACTTGCCAAGAGGGGGTAGCACAGAATGCTTAGGCTCCACTTCCTCTGCATGAACTTCATCATCTTCACACAACGTCTTCCTCCATAGATCCATCACACTTGCTACCTTGCGTTGTCTATTCATCTCCCTTTCACGAGCTTTATTATACTTGATTTGTCCCTCCTCTCTTTCCTTTTTAGCCGCAACGTCCTCCATCTTCCTCCACCCTAACTTCTTTTCCTAGCACTCAGAGAGCTTAGCCGGCCATGGGGAATGCTTCTAAACTCAAAGTAACGACCAAGTTCTTCATAGCTAAAGGAATAGCATGCAAAAATGATTTTCTAGGCTCCCTCAAAAACTCAAACTCAACGATCTCTAGGCAAGAATATGTCGAAATGGCGTATTCCAAAGTATAACTAGTCAGCAACCTCTTCCACCAATGATCAATAGCACATGTCCATGTCAGATCTACATCCTGCAGCCTCTGATAGTCATCTTGGGTCCACACGTGTGATCTATATAACCATCTTGATTTGGATGTGTATGTTGAGAGCCATTCATATAGCTATACTAGGAAGCAGAAAAAGAATGTCTCATACAGCTCATTGTATAGGTTGTCTTTTACCCATCCACACATACTAAACTTAGGCCCAGTGTTGAATCTTTGAGAAAAATCATCCTCTGTGCTCTTGAACCATGTTTCAACACTTTCTAAAATCAGGTGTTCTTTCATTACACATCACAAAGATAAAAACTTATTCCATTTCTCATAATTACTTTGAAAAGAGGCCCCAGCAATGGAACCAAGATGTAGTCATTTTTAAGCCCTTCTCAAAGAACAAGGAAATCCCATGCACGTCAACCTATCACCCAGTAGGCGCTGGGTGTTCACCCAAGGCATGTGCAGGATCCAAGTCCATCCTTTATGCGAGTTGTGTGAGAATGCATTATTTACAATAGAAAATTAAGTGAACATAATGGAAGGGAACCATACATTCATCTTAGAGCTCATAACAGCTTCTAAACCAATGTATTCATTCATATAAGGAAAGCATTATAGAACATAGATATGAACCATAACAGAAATGAAATGCACAGGGTTTTACACACACTTATATGAAATAAACATATAACCATGTAGTAGAACTGGAACCACACATATATTCATATTAAGCATGTTGATAACCATATTACAATAACTCAGGCAATCACATATTCATATGGTAATGCAGATCAATATCATGCATTAGAACTGGACTTGGGCCCTTCATAGTACAAAGAAAAATGTTCAAAACCCATCCCCTTAGTACAACGTATTCCTATAGACCCTCTAAGCCCAACCTATGGAGCTCTCATAGTATTCCTGCATGGCTTTGCCTCTTCCTCTCTTTATTTCTTTTCCTCTAGCGGGTGCTTGTGTTTATAGCCTTTTCCAACCTTTTCAAGCCTTCGCAGAAGTTATAGATCCATTTCTAAGTGTCCAAGGTGGTCCTCCATGGGGGCATGCTTCTTCAAGCTCGAGCTCTCCACTCTTTCAATGATGGATTTCCGGAATCTTCCATCACAAGGTATATTCCTTCTGTGGGCACCAAGCTGTTAGGCTGGCACCTTATCCATTCCGCATGCACACTCGGGTCACACTTTTTGTAGAAATTAATCTGATCTAATACAAAGAATCCATGAAATAGATACACAGACAATAATTGAAATCAACAACTCTATATTATATTTTCATTAATTCACTATTTCAATACACTCCATTATATAGGAGATGTAAAATAACAATCCTTACAACAACATTTGTCTTCATATACAACCATACACCCATATGGTTTCAAACTCTCACAAATATAATAATAAAACAATACTAATTGTTTTATTATTCTAACTTACTAACTTACCACATACTAACCACATTTTACATTTACTATTTACATTTACATAGTAAATGTACTTTCACTAATTTACCATAATAATAATTACACATGTAATTATTATTCACCCATACAAATGGAGCACTAATATATATTTCCTAACATTCCCCCCCTTAGTGCGAACATGGGGAAAAATTTCCTTGTACTGCAATGTGTCGCTACATTGCATGCTCATGATCTGGATGGTTTCAAGGACAATGCAAACAACCTCTGGATGGTTTTCCAAGTGGTTAACCAACAACCACACAACAGATGGTTTTTGAGGACAAGTACCAACAACCTCTGGATAGTTTTTCTGGATAACTAACAACCACAATATCATGATGATGCAGTAGTATCAACAACTCTCATCACTATCTCACTGCAGGGAATAACATAGGAAATTCTACTGAAATATGTTGCTCGTACATACATAGAAAAAGCTGACATAATGGAAATGAAACATTGGATCATGTTCCCCCCCTCAATGTGAAATTTCCACTTATTGAAAACAGGATCACTGCAAACTGAGGCACACCACACTGGAAGCACTAAAATCAAACTGCACACACACACCTGTCACCAAAGCTGATATGTGGCCCCGTTGTTGGCAACTGACGAGAGGTCGCTGAATGACCTCCAACCTCCGTTTGCCTCCATCCTCCAGTAAATTCACTTAGTATAGAAATTCTTCATAATTATAGTCAATTTCATTTGTTATTTGTTCATCTCTAGTTTCCCATTCTACAATTTTACTTACATCTGTAGGTGCTTTTTCATTTCCATCTACTATCCTCCATAGATTTTTATTCATTAACTGCATCTGAATTTTTACTCTCCATGTATGGAATTTCAACCCATTAAATTTATCTAATGGTGTATCCATTTTGCTGAATCTAAATATCCAAAAAAAAAAATTGAATGCAGATTTGAATTACCTCTGATTCTCTAATTTCTTCAAAAAAACAGCAGTGATCAATGTGCTGTATAGTAAATTGCACGTTTCTCCCAAACTATGTACTGGGTTTTTCTGAAATTTCTACTGTAGCTTCCTGTATAACAGATAATTTTTTAAGAAAATTTTTGGAGAAACCCAGATCGCGAAACTAAAGTTACGAGATCATCTTCAAGACAGATTTAACCTGCTCTGGTACCAAATGTAGAAATTAATCTGATCTAATACAAAAAATCCATGAAATAGATACACAGACAATAATTGAAATCAACAACTCTATATTATATTTTCATTAATTCACTATTTCAATACACTCCATTATATAGGAGATGTAAAATAACAATCCTTACAACAACATTTGTCTTCATATACAACCATACACCCATATGGTTTCAACCTCTCACCAATATAATAATAAAACAATACTAATTGTTTTATTATTCTAACTTACTAACTTACCACATACTAACCACATTTTATATTTACTATTTACATTTACATAGTAAATGTACTTTCACTAATTTACCATAATAATAATTACACATGTAATTATTATTCACCCATACAAATGGAGCACTAATATATATTTCCTAACACTTTTCTCATCTTCCATTTGATATGCCAAATATGGCTAATTTCCAAAATCTTTGCTCTATCTTGTGCACTTTCTCCTTATGCACCCATCTTCAAATAGGCCTTGCGTGCCCACACACCTTCTTATACTTGGCCAATATTTTTAGGGGGCAACATTTCCCCACACTATGTATGTTCTCCGTCCATGGGAACATTTCCTCAAAGAATAAAGAATGGCCGTTCTTGAATGGCTTGGGGAAAGAATAAAGGAATGAATAATCTTGAATGGTTGTTTCTACTATAGAGGAAGAGTATGTTGTAGCTACAGAGGCTAGCAAAGAGATGATATGGGTGAGCATGTTCATGGAAGAGTTGGGAAAGGAGTAAGATGATTGCAATTTTTTAAGTGATAGTTAGAGTGAAATTCATTTGGCAAAGAACTCAGTGTTTCTATCTAGAATGAAACAAATTTAGTTGAGGTATCACTTCATATGGCAGGTATTGGAGGATGGGTAGTTGAAACTAGAGAAGATTTATATGAGTGAAAACCCTATGGATATGCTAATGAAGCCATTAGCAAAAGAGAAGGTGTACCTACACTCCACTTCTATTGGTATTCGAGTTTGAGACTTGAAGAGGAATAAAAAAAGCTAAGGAAAGGATCCAAGAATGACGTTGTATAGTTATATTGCATTAATTTATCTGCAAGTGGGAGATTGTTGATATGTGGAGCTCAATTACCTCAGTTTAGCATGATATATCAATTTGATGGAAAACATAGTAACCAGAATAATTTATGAAAGGACCAACATCGGTCACTTATGACCGACACCGGTCAGGAAAGTAGGAATCGTCATCAGTTAGGGCTAACCAGCATCGGTTACCTATGCATGAGTGTCTTATTTAACTCACGGGAATCAGATATAATTTTAGTATTAAATCAAATATATTGATTGTAATTGCATGACTAAGTTCCCTAAGTTTGTACAAGGTATTTATAAGCTAGAAATATAGGATTAGAAGAGAGAGAGTTAATGATTATTATGAAAATGATTATGTGAGAGATAATTCTCGGAAAAGAAGGAAAATATTAAGAGAAATAAAGTATTGTACATCATGAGAGGTGTGGAAGATTGTAAATCTTCATTGTATATCTTATAAAATCTTTGGATAATAGATTGTCTTGTTTCTTGGTGGATGTAGCCCACACTGGGTGAACCATGTTAAATATGGTGTTGATTTATATATCTTGTTTGTATATTTATTCTAGTATAATATCTTCTTTTATTACATGTATACTTAGATCTGATATATTATCTATACAACCTATGTCCTAAACCCAACAAATATGACTTAGTTGTTTTGTAATTAATCATGGACTTTGTTAAAGTGACAAAAAAAAAGATCAGTGAGGGAAAATTGTCACACCGATCCTCAGAAAAATGCAAATATGTTGGATTAGGCTAGACTAGGTTAGTTATGGAGGGTCAGGGATGCCTAGGGTGCCCTAGACCTATTTTGGGCACCTATGACTTCTCAAGACCTCAAAAAACCAATTTCATTGGCTCGTAAGATGTTCATCTTCCTTCGCTTCTTGTCTCCAGTATGCCCACTAAGTCCATGGATTTTGCTGGTAACCTCCAATAAATAAATGACCAGTAAAAACCTCAAAAGCACATCAAATCCCAAAAATAAATTAATTTGAATGAGAGGTCAAATTTTCCTCAGTTTTCAAATAAGTGATCTTATGATTGAGCACTAAACTACATTTGAAACCCAGTGTATTTATATGTGACTATGTGAAGCGATTGTGCCCTGGGTGGCTCTTGTGTGTGTCATACTTGATAGTAAGAAAGTAGATAAATGTAAGGAATGTAAGTATATGTGTGCATGGAATAGAAATAACTTCTCCTCATATGAAGTATATGTAGAAGAATAATTCCATGTTCCTTGTATGTGGATGTTAGATGTATGTTTGAATGCTCTTGATAATGCCTTGATGGATGCAACCTTAGGTGGTGATAGTTAATGCTTAGTGTTTGGTCATCTATTATGGTCACATAATTTTATATTTATATAATTCACTTGCTTGAATTTCATAATTAACCCCAAAAAAGATGACTAATAAAAATATAAGATGCCAAAATCGCTAGAAAGGACCCAAAATATGTGAAAAAACTACAAATGGGTTAGGGGCGCCCAGAGGGGATGAGGGTGCTTGGCGCTAGCATCTTGGCTGGGAACTAGTGTCTAGGGTGATAAATGTTGAAGTATAAAAAGGTAGACTGAGAAGGTAAAGATGTAAGACCAAAAGTGGCAACATAAAGCAAAGAAAGGTGGCCAAAGACATGGTTTGATTAGTACTTTTCTTACTTAGGAATCATACAAATAGTAGTATATAATCAGTACTAGATAATTACCCAAAATGTTTATTTTGTATCTAAACCTCTTAGGTATCCTTATAGGACTTTAGTTACACACTCTACATCTCATGACTCCTAGACTCCTCATAGAATTATTATACCAAGCATTATTTCTCATCATTATCATTCCCCTAAAGTTTTAACATTTGAGCCCTCAGCAGTGACACTTACTGAACCCAACAGCTCATAGGGAAACCCTCCATTTTGGCCATCACCTCATTCCTCTAGGGGCTTGCATTGGCACTGCTATGTGCCATGTTATAGTTACATATTAAGCCTATCTTTGAGGGATCCATGAATACTAACAAGGAGAATCCCATGTAGTATTTAACTTCCTGTAGGTCACCATGAAGGAAGTCAATCTTAATATCCATTTGGTGGACATCTCATCTGTCACCAGTCCTTATGGCAAGGTTCAATCATTGAGTTAGCTATTTTGGTGATACTGAATTATTTTGTGAATAATCAATGCCTAATAACTTGATAAAAAAACCTTATTTATTTATCAAACTTTCAAAATCATACATTCTCATCAGCACCATACTTGAGTTGTATATCCACTTTACATTAAACCATGTGTTTCTTATCACTTAAGAAGATGTGATAGATCCCAAGTTTGATTTCTTTACACACAGGAATATTCATCCTACAATGTTGAAAAATGCACTTAAACATTTCATTATTCGTCCCAATATGATTGAGCATTGGATGTTTCCTTAAATAATTCACTTAGGGGAAAAAACTCTAATCCTACAAGAGTTAGTTTTATTATAATTCATTTAAGGATCCTCGTATCCAATCAATTAATACTACATTGTGTCACATATCCCTTGAGAGGACCAGAAGTTGAAGTCATATTTAAACTTGGATCAATACCTGAATTAAATAATGAGGGAACATAGTCCTCAAGGTCATCAATGATATCATTTGGACAGATGGACCTCTGGGAGAATTGGGAGTGGGAGGCTTATTTTATCAATATTCTAATGATAAAAGCCTAAACCTATTGCTCAAGATGTTCATAGTTCTTTTTGGGTAAAAAGTGGAAATAGGAATGAAGTCTCTTGGAACTTAACACTTCTCTCAAATAGAGTCGATGATGGTGACCAAAAAAGGGGTTATATCTCCTTAACACCTTCATGATACAATGAAAGATCATGTAAGGTTGAGATTGTAGATTCTAAGGCCTTAATTTATTCTCTATTCAAATCCATGGCAAGTTGAATCCTTGTATATATAAAAAAATGAACTAAAATTCATGCAAATATAGTCCATACATAACATGAAATGGTTTTAACTTATTTTTTTGATACTAAAAGATAATAATCTAATTCAATATTTTTCCCAATGCTGTATGGTAGCCACATTAGACATGAATCATATAGTTGTCATATCTTTGAGGGTATGGTTCTTAATCTATTCTAGAAACTCCATTTTGTGAAGGACTTGTAAGAATTTACATTGTAAATAAATCCCTATTAGAGGTGCTATAACTCTAAAACATTTAGTTAATTTACTCCTACACGGAAACTTCTCAAACCTTAATGAGGTTTTCAGCCTATTCAAAGCTAGAGCCTGTGAGTTACAATGGTATAGAGAAAGATTAGATTTTTATTTAAGAAATCAAATCTGCCATGTGAAGTGTGCCAATTTTCATACCATAAAGGTAAGGATATCATTTAAATCACATTGACCATGTCTAGGCACCATGGATATTCGGGCTTATAAATTTGATCATCATTGTGGACTGAATTACAAGGCTTAAGATTACTTCCATAATTTTCTCCTTGCACAAATTTCCAGCAAGACTATTTCGAGGTGTATCCATAAGATGAACATCCCTCAAAAGTTATTACCAACTTAAAGATTGACTCATGTTGATCCACAAAGGTGATGGTCATATTGGACGTCAAATTCTAAAGGTATATTTTGGTAGTTAAATGTCAAATGGCATTCATGTCATGTTACTTATGTTAATATGAGTTAGCAAGGAAGTGGGAAAGAGTAGGGAATAAAGTGGGAAAAGTTGTAATAACCATCCCAAGTGGTATTCCTTTCCCATCTAACATGTGTTGACTCACTCTTGGATATCTCTAAAACATACCAAATTATGGTTGAGCTTTTTCAAGCATGCATCCATTGGCCAAATGGGTTGACAAGTCTGAATAATAGTAGAAATGTGAAAATGTTGTAGACACACTCCTGAAATCATTAAAGGTTATACCATCAATGTTCTACTGATCCCGATTATCAGAAAATACGATGCAAATGTGTTGACACATCAAGGTGAAATCCTGAGACATGCAACATGTGTTTTCATAGGTCCCAAAATCCTAAAACTTACAACCCATGTGTTGAAAATTCTTGATAATATCGATAACATGCAAATGTGTTGATAAGGAGGCCCAAAATCCCAGGGATTTTCAAATGTGTCGATTATTCTCAGATTCCTATTTTCCTATTAATGTGTTGACAGGCTCTGAAATCCTGGGATATTTAAATTTCTTGATAAACTCAAGGACCCCTATATTATTCTTCTCACATGTAAATGACTTAGGTGGTCAATTTTTGAAACCCTCATGCATGTGATTATCTTTATAAGTCCTAACTTCTTGACAATATGCAACACTGTGCACTTTTCAATTCTTTGGTTTAGACTCATAAGTAGAAGTATGAAGTACCAATGTTGGGTTTGGTTAGGGTAAAATCTTAACTTCCTTTTTGGGTATGTTTCTTTTTCTCTTGTTTCTTCTGACTTTAGTTCCCCTATCTCTTTACCATTTCCAAAATCCTAGGGCATGTGATTTGCATTTGATCTGCACACACTAAAATGGATTAACTTGTCCTGTTCTTGATATGAGTTGTGTAGAACCCAGTTATCAAATGAGGAAATGTTTATAAGTGTTCCCTATTCCAAGATTCTTTTGTGGTTCATGGAATGTATAACATGAAACCTTAGAGTATTCTGGGTCATGCATTTATAAAGTATGGATAGAATCCAAAATGGCAATGTAAGTTGCTAGTTTGGATTAATTTCATGCTTTTCTTAGAAGAAGGCATTCTCCAGACCTATCAACAGTTATTGTATGGAAACTGTTGTCTCAAACGTGCACCTGTATCTTCTATATCTCAAAAGGGAAGAGGTGTTGTGAGAGCACAATGGAACCGTCTCCTAAGTTGTGGGACCTTGCGCAGATTGGGACAAATCTCTGGAGAAGGCTGGTTCCTCTGTCTAATTATACTGTGACTACTACTCATAGTGTTGAAAGGGGAAACTAAGCTAAGAATTCCAAGGGACCAGGGAAAGAAGGATAACATGAATTAAAAACTACATCTAAGGAAGGTGATAGCACTAGAAAAGAGGGGATGAAAACTATCTGTTCTAAGAGAGAATGATATGGAATGGCATGAAGAGGAGGCTAGGTACAAGTAGCACGGTGAAATACGCATTCACCAGATCATTCTAAATGGAACAAAACCAGAAATACGGCGATTGTAGGGGACTGTGAAATGAGCACAGCAAGTACACATATGCAAGAGAAGAGGCAAGAAGAAGGAATGAAAACATGTCTAGGAATAGAGAATAGTCACAAAAATGATGCTTCTATTACTTCCAGAAACTGCATAGAACTATTACAATGATAAATGAAGGCCGAAATCCACATGCAAGAGCCAAATCATGGAGGTCTACAACTCAAAATATAGAAAGATATGGAAGTCCTTCAGCAACATGTGTAAGGATCTAGAGTGTTCAACATAATACAATGATCCCAGCTCTTACATTTATAGATGAATCCATGGAGGAAGAAGAGAAGAGGGGAGAGAAAACCTGAATTTGAAAACACAACCACCAATACGAAGCATTCAATGCTTGGGATTCCACCCCATAAAATGGCATGTCTGCATCAATTACTTGTTTAGCACCTCCAAGGAGGAATAACGACAGGAGGGTGGATATCGAATCTAATCTGGTTGTTGGGGAAAATAGATCTTACTCATTAATGGCACGAAGATATGTTCTTAATTTTCTCACTCACCTAATCCTCTCCAAAATTTGAATTTTAGATCTCCATAGCACTATAGCCCAGATTTATCATATTTTAAGCACTGAGTCAAAAGACTATGCCCTTGCCGAAATTTGAGCTCGGGTCCGTACAAATGGTGGGAACCAGCTACCAAAATGGGGCCCCTTTTAAAACTCATCTGATCCATGCATGACACATGGCGTGTGGTGCATTGGTCAAGACGATGGCATCCTTTATATTGTGCAAGTGACTATTCAACCTAAATCTATCCCTTTTGGACTCTGAGACACATGGAAGGCCTACACAAATTTGAAAATCTGCTTAGGATTTTTCACCCTATGAGGGAGCATCATTAAGACACATGGTTGCCTGTCTGGAAAACTGCAAATCTATACTTAGAATGACATTTTGGGCCCGCTCTCCTTGTGTACCTTTGGGTGCACCAGGTTTTCTATGTGGAAGAATGAGCTAGCAGTAAGTTTGATTCTCCAAAGCGTGTGATCCCACTTAATGAATGTTTGTCATTAAGGACAAATGGGTGAGCAAGAGATCCGCTAAGTCAACAGACTTTTCAATGGCTAGTGCATAATTATGTGTGGAGCTCTAAGGATGCATGGAATCTTGGCACTCATGCCAAGGTCTTCCCCATTTGGATGGGAATCTTTGAAGAGGCATGTTTTGTTTGGTCACTTGGCAGCTTCCACTAATAAGGTGAGTCCTCCATAGAGTGCGTGCCAATTTGGGGAAGGATTCTGAGTCATTTACGGAGCCCGAAGACTTCGAAAAGCCTTCACCGTTTCTTTTCCTTTGAAGCCTCTAGAAAACTTTGCACATTGTTTCTTCTACCTTGACCCTGTTATTCCATGTTCCAAGCCCACAAGCTGTAACTTTTCTGCTAGATTTGAAGCATGTAGATTCACTTTATAGAGTCATTTATTCAATTTCTTCTTGCACAGGGTCGTGTTATGACCAAATCTGCCATTAGGAAAAATTACTGTGGATAACAGTTTGGTGAACTCATGGGGACATATACCTACTAGATGAAGTAGATCAGTATCTTGAAGTATCCATTAGGCATGGAGTCTGTTATATAATCATGAAATTTTGATCTACAGCTTTGAAGAAATGCCTCTAAAGTCAATTGAAGAATCATTTCTAAACTCTGTTTTGAATCCTGTTAACTACTAAACATAATTGGCATCTTGGAAGCAACAAAAGAGCATGTGCAGAAGCACACGAGAAGAAAGAACTATGTACAAATAAACAATGTGCGTGCAGCACACTTGGAGGAATTAAAACTACTCTAATATATATATAATGATGTCGTAAACTTAATGGAAGGGTTTGAGATAGATCTCATTTACAAGTGATTTGTAGCACGCTTCCATCCAGATGAGTTAACTTGAAAGATTTAGCTTCTTTGTAGGACTTGATAATGTATGGGCCACTCTAAAGTGCATCAAAATTTGAATGCCACCCTGGCTATAGCTCTGTCAGTATCCCATTTTAGGACCAGGTCCCCAATTTTTAAAGTTTGAGTAGCCTGGCCTTTCTGTCAAACCACATTCTTTATTTCTTGTTGATGTTGTTCTAGCTTGATCATGGCATAGTTCCTATGAGCTCTTCACGATGAACCAACTCTTCCATCTTGATTTCTCTCTAATCCACACCCTCAAATTCTAGTTGTTGGGCAAGTGCCAATGAATTTAGTTCTAGTGTCAAAGGAAGGGAAGCCTCCTTGTCATAAACAAGCTTGTAAGGTGAAGTTCCTATTACCTTTTTTACTATGATTCTATCTACCTAGAGCACGTGCAAGACCTTCGTATGCAACTATCTTTGGATGATGTTCATTGTACACTTCATGATTCCTGATCAGGTTCTTATTTGTTGATTCTGCTAGAACATTTCCTCTGAGGGTAATAGTTGGAAGAGAGTTTTCAGGTAAAGTGCCCAAAATTAGAGCCCAATCAATGATTTTAGCACCAAGGAAGGCCTTTGCATTATCAAAGATAATGGATTGAGGAATGCCAAACCTTGTCACTATACCTTCAAGAAAGTCAAGGATGACTAGCTTGGCTGATTCCTTGAGTGCAACAACTTTTGTCTATCTGGTGAAGTAGTTCATAGCTGTCAGCACCCACTTGTGTCTATAACTTGAAGGTGAATGTATAATTCCTATGAAGTTGAGACTCCATTGTGCAAAAGGATGATCCACTTGGATTGGTCGAGGGGAAGCGCTGCATATTTCTTCTTTCCTGTAAATAAATTGCATTCTTTACATTCGGAAAGGAATGTGATCATGTCCTTCATCCAATCATGTGCACCAAGATCTACATTTTTTTCAAGCTCTGAAAATGGGAGATATTCATCCAGAAATAATGAAGTCTCAGGTTCATTTTGTGCATCTTTGGGAAGCTTCTTACAAAGCCTGTTATCTCTTACCAGTTTGGTGGCTTTCATTGTCACATCATACTCCATGATCTTGGTCACCCATCATGTTCTCTTCTTGTTGATTTTTGCTCCCATGATGAAGTCTCTAACACAAGAGTGGGAGACTAATACCTTGATATGATTTTTGGCAAGCATGCTCTTGAATTTCTTGAGTGCACGCATGATGGCATGGACCTAATTTTCCATGTGATTGTATTTCAACTCATAATCCTTCAGTGTTTGACTGAATAAAACCACTCATTGTTCTAGTCCTTGTTCATTTTTATGTCAGGACAGCAAATTTTCTTGCATCAGCACCATAAGCGTAAAGGATGAAATCCTTGGAGTAATCTTGGTTGATGAGTGTTAGTATACAATCTCTTGCTTGATTTTTTTGAATCTCTCTCTTTCCTCTGTTGTCCATCTGAAGGCTATGTCCTTTTTTAGCATTAGGGTGATGTTTCAAAACAATCCTACAAAGTTATGAATAAAGTGCCTAACAAAATTGATCTTACCGAGGAAGGAATGTAAGGCATTTTTATGTGCCAGCGGGGAAAGAGCTAGGATGGTTGAAATGTGCTCAGGATAAATTGTGATGCCATTCTTTGAAACCACATGGCCCAAAATATTTCCTTGCACCACTACAAAATTGCACTTCTTGGGGTTAAGAGACACCCCAAAACTCTTTACATATCTCAAATACTTTGTGCACCATGTGATCTACACTCTACTTTGAGAATATTGTATTGTCATCAAGGTAAAATAAGATGAACTCATTGATGTAACCCTTAAACGTAATGTCCATGGCATGTTGAGACATTGTTTCTATGTTTAACAAACCAAAGGGCATCTTCTAATATGCATATGTTCACCATTTAGTAGTAAATGTTATCTTGAATTGATCCTCTTCCTTGACCAAGATTTGATTAAAGCCTAAGTACCCATCCAGCATTGAGAATATTTGCATGCCAGCCATATTCTATAAGATCTGCTCCGTAGAAGGAAAAGGATAATGATCCTTTAGAGATTCCTTGTTCAAATAGCTAAAATCAATGCAGAGTTTGATTTCACCATTCTTCTTGCACACCGGAACTAGATTCGCAACCCAGGTAGACTATTTGATGGGAAAAATAATCTTTTCCTCAATTAGTTTGGACGACTCCTTTCTCATGATGGGCTCTATCTTTGGATTGATTGGCCTCTACTTTTTTCTAACGGGTTTAATACCAAGATCAAAGTCAATAGAGTGTTGAAAAACGCTTGGATTAAAACCTCTGAGGTCTTAATAATCCCATAAGAATATATCACCATATTTTTGGCAGAGAAATATGAAG
Source organism: Taxus chinensis (assembly GCA_019776745.2). Taxonomy (NCBI): domain Eukaryota; kingdom Viridiplantae; phylum Streptophyta; class Pinopsida; order Cupressales; family Taxaceae; genus Taxus; species Taxus chinensis. Next base: position 500,287,409 of record CM034152.1, on the reverse strand, counting down.
TCCTATTTTTCATCATGTGTGCAATCTTTACTGAGCAATAGCTCTTTTCCATGCACAATTCTAACCAGGATATATTCTACTTGCATGGCATGCATAGATTTTTCTTCACCCTTAAAATCATCTTCAGGGATAAACATTTTCTCTAAGGTGACCAGCCCTTTAGGCAACTTGTTTGTCTTTAGTTGAATTACTTGGTCACCATAGCTATCATGCAAGTTAGGTTGCATGCTTGATGATAACTCAGCTTCATTCTAAATGAACTAGATGATCTGCGCATCACTATCAAAGAATTTTCAGCTAGTGTTTTTGTTGGGAATGGATGGTCTAATTACCATCTTGAAGTACTAAGTGTTTCCTTTGATAAATTCCTCGGTAGGGGAGAACTATGAACTAAGTGAAGGCATCTGATCAGCTTCCTTGTTCATCTTGCATGACACCACCAGTAGATTCAGAGCATCAAATCTCTTAAGGAGCTCCCAAACTTTGTATTTATAAGCTTTGAGAAGCTTATTCTTTTCCTAGAATTTTTTCGTGACCTTGTGGATAATTAATTATGTATCCCTAAATATTTACAACACCTTTTATCCCTTTCTTCTCAGTAATGAGAATGTTATCCACCAATGCTTCATATTCTACTACATTATTGGAGAATGTGAATTGTAACCTTTGCACGGAAAAAGAACCTCTCATCCTTAGGAGAAATGAGAAAAAATCCTACGCCTGCACCATTTTTACTTCTAGAACTGTCAAAATATAACTTCCATAAACCAGGTTCTACTTGGTCTTTCTTGAGCACGCCCGACAGCATAGCTTCTTCTTCAAGGATATAGTAAGTTCCAAGCCCAGTTTCAAAATATTCTAGCTCTTCAGCATATAGGCCAAATTTTTGGTGCCTTTCCTCCCACTCATCTAGCACAAGGTCAGGTAGAGGAGGAGGAACAGGATGCTCTTCAGAAACTCGGTCTTGACTTTATTGGATTAAACAATTGGCTTGGAGAGGGGATGGGACATATGACTCTACATGAAAGGAAATATTGTCTCATCTTTCATGGTAAAGTGGGTACCATACCTTGTCTTGAGTAACATATGGGACTAATCAGAAGACAAGTAACCACCCACTTTTGTAGTAAATTCTCTTGATAGACATAGGTCAAAAAAAGGAGGTAGGTTAATAATAGACACATCTTGAGTTATGGTAAGGCTTAGACATGCATGGATGATTAACTCGAGATCTTTAATAACTCCTAAGGTAGTGATAGTTGAGACATCAAGTTGTAGGACTCCTTTGGATAAGGGGTTGTACTTAAGACCTAAGACATCAGCTATCTTCATGGGCATAACAGAAGTACTAGCGCCTGAGTCTATCATGTAATTATGCACTAAGTGTTTTCCTATTATAAAAGACATATAAAAGGGTGGGGTTTTAGAAACATTACTTACTTGCTTCTCCTATGCTTGACAGATATTTACATAAGCGTGAAGTTTACAAATAGCTAGATCAGTGCGTGGAAGTTGAGCCAGAGATTCGTGTAACAGGTCACACTAGGATGGAATGGTCGGCATCCCACATTGTGAAATTAATATTTTTATTATTCATTTTGCCCACAATGCTAAATGGATGACCCATCGTATTATGCATTTAGGTCACAACAGTATCCTTTCTATATTGTTCAGACGTGGAGGTAGGGGCCTTAGCTTAAAAAGAGGCTTTACCTACCAAAGGAGGGGTATGCGCTACTTCCAGAGGAGCTTTGCGTGGAACCTCACATGCTTACACTTGTACATTTTTACTATTAGATGCCTTAGCTACATCTTTCTACTTTTGAGGTTCAGTCTGTGTTGTTGGAATTGTGACCTATGTTCCAGACTCTAGCATTCTCCTTTTGTATCTTTTGTTGTCTACAACTTGGGTACGCAGTCTACTTTCATCATCTACATCTTGGTTGATTGCAATAGAAGTCCTCTGGCTAAAGAACACCATATTTTCCTCTAGCAAAGCTTTTGGCCCTTCTTGGTTATCTATTTGGAGTGCACTTGTTGAAGGCTCATAGCTGGAAGCATTCTACTTCATATAGGCTTATGTGTGTGTAGCATTAGCGCAGTGATACTAGTTGTGAGGCATATTACAAGGGAAGCACCATTTGGACTTATGCACCAAATTTTTTTGAATTGGAACAAGTTCCTAACTTATACTGGGCACTGGAAGAGAAGGCGTGGGAGGAACAACTTGCAAGGTAAGATGTGCATTAGCATGCCATCTATCATTCTGCTAGTTCTGCATGTACCTCTGGTTTGTATATTAATTCCTCCAGGGATAATTGTTTTGATTATGCACCTGATTGGAATTACTTCTGAAGGCTTGCATTTGCTACTTCTCAAGAGATATGACTTTATTTGAAAATTTGCTAATCAAGGCCTTCATTTCCTCATCTTCTTTCTGCTACACTAGAGAGTATGAGGTGGATGTATTAGGTTTGCACTTTTCTCAGGAATAGGAATAATAACAACATAAGGTTGGGGTGCTTGAGACATTTCTAGGAACAAGGGCATGAGAAGGTCTAGGAGATAATTTTCCCTGCATGAATAAGGCTATTTTTCCCTTACTGCAATATTATAAGCATCTGGTAAAATCCTACCTCCCATGGATTGAAATCATAACTGAGATGTCACTATTCAGTGCCTTTAGATAATACAAGAAAGCATGTTGAGTTGTGGGCCTTACCATAAGAGGGATTCAGTCCCAAGTCTTCTGGAATCTGATATTGAAATCAATCATCTACTCATTGGGTGTCCTCCTTGTTGTTTACAGTTGTTCCACCAAAGATAAGTGATTTGACTTGTCTTCAAAATAATTGCAAAGAGATGTTCCTAGCTCATCCCAAGTGGCGATAGATCTGAGTCTCAAGCCTCGGTACCATTGAAGCACCTTACCTTTAAAAGAGGCTGCAAGTAGCCTAACTGCTACATCATCATGTGTGATCAGGTAGAGTGAACACACATTTTCTATATCTTGGATATGCTCCTGAGGGGTGACTTGATTCTCACTAGTAAAGTATGGAATACTCTTGAGCACGCCATTTGACATATCATGTTGCATGGATAGAACTATAGTACTTCCTCCAGTGAAGTTGGCAAATTTCCTTATTATAGGAGGTGGTTGATGTGCCATTACAGGGTGCATGTAGGTTGTTTTTTGTGAGGAGGATTTGAATGTGCATGACACACTGGAGATGAGGATGTGTGCATGGGTCTTCTGCTATGAACTCTTCTCAGGGATAGCTGAAGGTACTTGAAATAATCTTCAGCTATTGCACTTTTCCTTGTATGCACTCTTCTCATGAAAGGCACTCAAGACTACTAAAAAAAGATTTGCATTTTTTTGGGAGTCACCAGATGTGTTGAAATGAGCCTCCAAAGGCTAGAAATACTAAGCCCACACACAAGAACTTAGCAAAGTGAAATTTAATCTTTCAATACTTGTCCCATTGGGCATGCCAGAAACTGTTGGTTGTCAAACTTACACCCGTGTCTCAGATCTGGAAGAACTGAGTCACTTGAGAAAATAATGGAAACATCTCCACAGTTGTGGGACCTTGTGCATTTGAGATGGATCTTCAGAGAAGGACAGTTCCTCAAAATATTTCTACTACTACTGCTACTCCTAATGTTGGAATGTAAAACTAAGATAACAATTCCAAGGGACTAGGGATACAAGGATAATAGAATGGAAAAATAATCTAAGGAAGGCAATAGCACTAGAAAAAGAGGGATGAACACCATCTATTCTGAGAAAAAATGAAGGGAAATTCATCAAGGGAGGCTAGGCACATGTAGTACATAGACCAACATGCATTTACACGATCAGTTTTCATGAAACATAACTAGAAAATGGTGATGTAAGGTACTTAAAATGACACAACAAGTAAATAGATTAAAAGAAAGGCAAGAAGAAGGAATGCGAACATGATAGGACAGAGAATAGCCACAAAACGATGCTTCCATTACTTCCAGAAATGCACAGACTATTACAATGGTGACTAAAGGTTGATATTCACATGCACAAGTCAGATCTAGAGGTCTGCAACTCAAAATACAAAGATATGAAGTCCTTAGAAAATGTGTAAGGATCCAAAATGTCCAACATTAACAATGAGCCCAAATCTTACATTTATAGATGAATCAATGGAAGAAGAAGAGGAGGGAAAACCTAAATTTGAAATACAACCACCAATAAGAAGCATTCAATGCTGTAAATCCACCTTAAATATCTCAAATGCACTTCCCCAAGTCTGTTTGGCATGTTGGAGAAGGAAGGGACATATCAGATCAAATTTAGGTGGTTGGAGCAATCAGATCTACTCATCAATGGTGTAGAAAGACATTTTCCATTTCTCACCAACCAGATCCACTCAAGAATTTGAATTTGAATGTCTAGCACTATAGCCCATGTCAGCAACTATTGATTGAGACTAGGCATGTTCCAATCGAACCTCTGTAGTAAAAGATATGACTGTCAAAAGATTGTTTAGGAAGCCACCTACACATGCAAGACATGTGGTGTATGTGGATTGGTTGAAAGGATGGCCAACTATGAAAATGTTTTGTCATTTCTTCCACATTTCACTCATTGATTTGTTACAAGGATTTGGCCCTATTGGTACACTTTGAAAGGTTGTGTGTGGAAAACTCAAATGTGTCAGAGAATGACATGGCACAAAATATCATAGAGGGGGGTGCAAAGGTATGTACGTGGAAGAATGAGGTGCGAGAGGATGATAGAAAGAAGGTGCATGTAAAGGTAATGCGCACAGGTTGAAAAGGATGAATGGGTGAGGAAGAGATGTATGTCAAGGGCAAATCATTATAGAATGATGTGCAGGATGTAAGGAAAGGGCATGGGGATTCCAAGGAGTTATCTATTTTTGGGAAGTAAGGTAGATGCATGTGTGAAGGGTGAATGCAATGCTGAGAAGAAGGTGAGTGCATAAAGAGTGCATGCAAGGGGGGAGGATGGAATAAATAGGAAAAGGAAAATGGAAAAGAAGGGAAAGAAGGAAGAAAGGAAACACATAGGGTGCGTGGGGAATTTTCCACCATGAAAATGTGCCAAGTGAACAAGTGAAGTGTGCACAACCTGCATGTAGAACCATAGAGCCAGAATGGGGAGATGAGTTATCCAAATGACTAGGAGAGTTATTGTGGATAACAGTTTGGTGAATTTTGGGGCCATCTACTTGCTAGATGAAGTATTTCAGTAGCCTAAAGAATCCATTATGCATGGATTCTTCTATGTAATCATGAAATTTTGATCTTCATTTTTGAAGAACTTCCCTTGAAGTCATTTGAAATCATTTCTGAACTCTGTTCTGAATCCTAAATTGTTGAAACTGCTGAAGATAACTAACATCTTGGAAGCAACAAAAGAGCATGCATAGAAGCACATGAGAAGAAAGAACTATGTACAAACAAACAATGTGCACAACACACTTGGAGGAATTTAAACTACTCTAATATTTACAAAATGATGCAACAAACTTAATGGAAGGGTTTGAGATAGATCCCATTTACTGGGATTTGTAGTGTGCCTCCATCAAGATGAGTTAACTCGAAAGAGTTAGCCTCCTTGCATGAACTGATGATGTACAGGCCACTCCAAAGTGCATTAATTGAATGGTGCCCTGGTTTAGCTCTGTTAACATCCCATTTTAAGACCAAGTCCCCAACTTTGAAATCTTGTGGCCTAGCCTTTCTGTCAAGCCACTTCTTTGTTGCTTGTTGATGTTGTTCTAGTTTGATCATGGCAGAGTTCCTTGATTCTTCAAGATTAATCATCTCTTCCATTCTGATATCTCTCTGGTCTACGCCTTCAAACTCCTACTACTGGGAAAGTGCTAATGAGTTCAACTCAAGTGTCAAAGGAAGAGTAGCCTCCTTTCCATAGACAAACTTGTAAGGAAAATTTCCTATTGTTTTCTTAACTATAATTCTATCCACCTAGAGTGTGCATGAGACCTTTGTATGCCACTATCTTTGGTTGATGTTCATTATGCGCTTCATGATCCTTTTCAGGTTCTTGTTTGTTGACTCTTCCTAGAACCATTTCCTTGAGGGTAATAGTTGGAAGAAGTATTTCAGATAGATGCCCAGATTTAGAGCCCAATCAGTGATTTTAGTGCGAAGGAAGGATTTTGCATTGTCATAGATAATGGTTTGAGGAATGTAAAACTCTCTCACTATACCTTCGAGAAAGTCAAGGATGACTAACTCGGTCAATTCCTTGAGCACAAATGCTTCTATCCATCTAGTCAAGTAATTTGTAGCTGTCAGTACCCATTTGTGTCTAGCGCCAGAAGGTAGGTTGATCATGCCTATGAATTCAAGACCCCATTATGCAAAAGGCTGATTTACTTTGATTGGTCGGAGGGGAAGCACTGCATATTTCTTCTTTCCTACAAAGAAAGAACATTCTTTGAATTTTGTGACCCACTTGTGTGCATCCATAAATAAGGTAGTCCAAAAGATAAATGCCATTATGATTTTCATTGATGTAGTTTTGGCAAGAGAAGTGTCCACCTGAGAATCCATTGTGAAATTCTGATAACACTTTTTCAGTCTGCGTGTCATTAATACACCTTAAAAATGCACCCATCAAGATTATTCTTAAAGAGAATACCATCAATCAAAATGTAAGGAACATATTGTAACCTTAGATGTATTACTCTTTTCCTTGTTTAAACCCAGGAGGGTATGTGCCCTCATGGAAAGGAATGTGATCATGTTCTTCATCCAATCACATGCACCAGGATCTGCATTTCTGTTCAAGCTCTTTGCATGAGGAGATCTTCATCCAGAAATAATGAAGTCTTAGGTTCATTTTGTGCATCCTTCGCAACATGCTTATAGAGCATGCTACCTCTTACTATCTTGATGGATTTGATTATCACATCATACTCCATGATTTTTTTTCACCCATCGCGCTCTCTTCTTGCTTATTTCTACTCCCATGATGAAGTCTCAAACACAGGAGTTAGAGACTAATACCTTGATATGATTTGTGGCGAGCATGATCTTTAACTTCTTAAGCATATGCATGGTGGTGAAAACATGATTCTCTGTGTGACTGTATTTCAACTCATAATCCTTTAGTGTTCTGACTGAAGAAAGCCATTGGTTGTTCTATTCCTTATTCATTTTCTTGTGTCAGGACAAGCAGTAACACTTACATCGGTGCCATAAGCATAAAGGATAAAATCCTTAGAGTAATCTTGGTTGATGAGTGTTGGAATGAAAACAATATATTTCTTGATTTTGTTGAATATCTCTCCTCCCTCTAGTGTCCATCTGAAGGCTATGTCCTTTTTTAGCATCAAGGTGATGGGTCGAACCAATCCTACAAAGTTAGCAATAAATCACCTAAAAATTTGATCTTACTGATGAAGGACTACAAGGCCTTTTGTGTAACAGCAGGGAAAGAGCTAGGATGGTTGCGATGCACTCAGGATCAATTGTGATGCAATCCTTTAAAACCACATGGCCCAAAAGCTTACCCTGTGCCACAAAAAATTACACTTCTTGGGGTTAAGAGACACCCCAAACTCTTTGCATCTCTCAAAGACTTTCTCAAGGTGCACCATGTGATATGCACTCAACTGTGAGACGACTGTAATGTCATCAAGGTAAACCATGGTGAACTCGTTGATGTAGCCCTTGAACTCAATGTCTATGGCGCACTGAAATGTTGCACCTACATTTTACAGACCAAAGGGAATCTTCTTATATGCATATTTTCCCCACTTTGTTGTAAACGCTTGTCTTGAATTGATCCTCTTCCTTGACTAGGATCTAATTGAAGCTAGAGTATTCCATCCAGCAATGAGAATATTTTTGTGTCAGCAATAGTCTATAAGATCTACTTCATAGAATGAAAAGGATAATGATCCTTTAGAGATGCCTTGTTTAATTCTCTAAAATCAACGCAGAGCCTGATTTCACCATTCTTCTTGTGCACGAGAACTAGATTCACGACCCAGGTAGAGTATTTGATGGGAAAAATAATCTTTTCCTCAATGATTTTGGATAACTCTTTTATCATGAGGGGCTCTATATTTTGATTGATTGGCCTTTTCTTTTGTATGATGGACTTGATACCAAGATCAAGGTCAATGGAGTGTTGAGCAACACTTGGATCAAAACCTCTAAGGTATTCATACTCTCATGAGAAGATATCCCTATATTTTTGGGAGAGAGATATGAAGGCCTATTTTTCATCATGTGTGCAAGATTTACTGAGCAATAGCTCTTTTTTGTGTGTAATTCTGACTGGGACATAGTCTACTTGCAAGGCACTCATATATTTTTCTTCACCCTTAAACTCATCTTCAGGGATAAACATTTTCTCTAAGGTGAAAAACCCTTTAGGTAACTTATTTTTCTTTATTTGAATTACTTGGTCACCATAGCTGTCATGTAAGTCAGGTTGCATGCTTGATGAGAACTCAGCTTCATTCTGGATGAACTAGATGATCTACGCATCACTGTCAAACAATTTTTAGCTAGTGTTTCTGTTGGGAATGGATGGTCTAATCACCATCTTGAAGTATTAAGCATGTATTTTGATAAAGTACTCAGTAGGGGAGAACTGTGAACCAAGTGGAGGCATTTGATTAGCTTCCTTGTTCATCTTGCGCGACACCACTAGTAGATTTAGAGCATCAAATCTCTTAAGGAGCTCCCAAACTCTGTGTTTATAAGCTTTGAGAAGCTTATTCTTTTCCTAGAATTTTTTGGTGACCTTGTGGATAATTAATTATGTATCCCCGAATATTTACAGCACCTTTTATCCCTTTCTTCTCTATAATGAGAATGTTATCCACCAATGCTTCATATTCTACTATATTATTGGAGCATGTGAATTGTAACCTTTGGACGAAAAAAGAACCTCTCATCCTTAGGAGAAATGAGAAAAAATCCTATTCCTGCACCATTTTTACTTTTGGAACTGTCAATATATAACTTCCATAGACGAGGTTGTACTTGGTCTTTCTTCAGCGTGCCTGACAGCACAGCTTCTTCTTCAAGGATATAGTAAGTTCCAAGCCCAATTTCAAAATATTCTAGCTCTTTAGCATATAGGTCAAATTTTTGGTGCCTTTCCACCCACTCATCTAACACAAGGTCAGGTAGAGGAGGAGGAACAGGATGCTCTTTAGAAACTCAATCTTGACTTTATTGGATTAAACAGTTTTCTTGGAGAGGGGATGTGACATATGATTCTACATGAAAGGAAATATTGGCTCAACTTGCCTGGTAAACTGGGTAGCATACCTTGTCTTAAGTAACATATGGGACCAATCAGAAGACAAATAACCACCCACTTTTGCAGTAAATTCTCTTGATAGACATAGGGAAAACAAAGGAGGTGTTAGAATTTGAGGATTCTAATAAATACATATTTAATCAACTTACATATTATATAATGTTATGATAAATATTTAAATAAACATTACATCATAATATAAGTAAATAAAGAAATACTTACAAGAAATAAATAACACAAGTGACACATTATCTATAGTGGAAAACCCCAATAGGGTAAAAACCACTTTGAAAATAACCTTTTACTTCAGAGAACTTATTTTCCATCCAGTAAGATCACCTCCTCCTTTAAAACCCTATTTACCAAGGGTAAAACCAAATCACTTGATTTGCACACCTTTGATATATTTCCTGAATATATCAAATGAGGACCTAAAGTCCTTTTTATATAAGGTGATCGAGTATGTCTCTTGACCCACCTTTTCAACCTTAAATGGTTGACACATACACCTAGGTTTATAATATTTAATATTAGAAATATAATCATGTCATGATATTAAATATTTAACCTAAAGTATATACATAGGTTAACATATTTAATAATAGAAATATAAATATTTCATATTATTAAATATTAACCTATATATTAGTGATGGACCCATATACATTAAGGGTTGGCTAGACCACTTAATCATTATGTTCCAACAGGAGGTAGGTCAATAATAGACACATCTTGAGTTATGGTAAGGCTTAGAAATGCATGGAGGGTTAACTCAAGATCCTTAATGACTCCTAAGGTAGTGACACTGACAATTTATCCATCAACTATCTTCTTGGGCATAACAGAAGTACTAGTGCACGAGACTACCATGAAATTATGCACTACGTGATTGCCTATGATCAAAGAAATATAAAAGGGTGGGGTTTTAGCAACATTACTAACTTTTTTCTCTTCTACTTGACAGATATTGACAGAGGCGTGCATTTTTTAAATAGTTGGACCAGCAGACAGAAGTTGAGCTAGAGCTTCATGTAACAGGTCACGCTGGGATGGAATGGTCAGGGCATCCCACATTGTGACATATATATTTTTATTTTTCATCTGGTCCATAATGCTAAATGGAAGACCTTCTAACTTGTACATTCGGGGCAGAACATTATCCTTTCTTGATTGTTCAGGCATGAAGGTAGGGGCCTTAGCTGAAACAGAGGCTTGACCTACCAAAGGAGGGGCACGCGCTACTTCTGGTGGAGCTTTGTGTCGAACCTCACATACTGGCACTTTTGCATTTTTATTGTTGGATGTCTTAGCTACATATTTCTTTTTCTAAGGGTTGGCCTGTGTTACTGGAATTTCGACCTACGTTCCATACTCTGGAATTCTCCTTTTGTATTTTGTGTTGTCCACAAATTGGGTGCGCAGTCTATTTGCATCATCTGTAGCTTGGTTGAATGCACAAAAGTCCTCGATGCCAAATAAGATCAAATTTGCCTCTAGAGGAGCTTCTAGCCTTTCTTGGTTATCTGCTTCAAGTGCGCTTGTTGAAGGATCACATCTGGAAGCATTCTAGATCATATAGGCTTGCGTGTGCACAACATTAGCATGGTGATACTAGATGTGAGGCATGTTGCAAGGGAAGCACCGTCCAAACTACTCTGCTAAATTGTTCTAAACTGGAACAAGTTCCTGACTTGTACTGGGCACTAGAAGAGAAGGCACGGGAGGAACAACTTGCAAGAGAATATGTGCATTATCATGCCATCTATCATTTTTTTGCTTTTGCGTGTACCTTTAGTTTGTATATTGATTCCTCCAAGGCTAATTGTTTTAATTATGCACCTGGTTGGAATTACTTCTAAAGGCTTGCACCTGCTACTTCTAAAGAGATATGACTTTATTTGACAAGTTCTTAATTAGGACCTTCATTTCTTCATCTTCTTTCTTTTGCGTTGGAGATTAGGAGGTGGATGTAGTAGTTTGTGCACTTTTCTCAGGAACAGGAACAAGAGCAATAAAAGGTTGGGGCGCTTGAGATATTTCTGGGAACAAGGGCATGGGTGGTCTAAGAGCTAACTTTCTTGCCTGAATAAGGATATTCTCTTCCCTTATTGTAATATTATAATGCCATCTATCATTTTTTTGCTTTTGCGTGTACCTTTAGTTTGTATATTGATTCCTCCAAGGCTAATTGTTTTAATTATGCACCTGGTTGGAATTACTTCTAAAGGCTTGCACCTGCTGCTTCTAAAGAGATATGACTTTATTTGACAAGTTCTTAATTAGGGCCTTCATTTCTTCATCTTCTTTCTTTTGCATTGGAGATTAGGAGGTGGATGTAGTAGTTTGTGCACTTTTCTCAGGAACAGGAACAAGAGCAATAAAAGGTTGGGGCGCTTGAGATATTTCTTGGAACAAGGGCATGGGTGGTCTAAGAGCTAACTTTCTTGCCTGAATAAGGATATTCTCTTCCCTTATTGTAATATTATAATTAGCTGGTAAATCCCTACCTCCCATGGATTGAATCATGACTAAGATGTCACTATTTAGTGCCTTTAGATAATACAGGAAAGCATGTTGAGCTATAGGCCTTACCACAAGAGGGATTTTGTCCCAAGTCTTCTAGAATTTGATATTAAAATCAGTCATCTACTCGTTGGGTGCCCAAATTTTTGTTGTTAGTTTCTCCACCAAAGATAGATGATCTTACTTGTCTTTAAAATAATTACAAAGAGTTGTTCCCAGCTCATCCCAAGTGGTGATGGATCTGAGTCTTAAGCCTCGATACCATTAGAGTGCCTTACCTTTGAAAGAGGTTGCAAACAGCCTAACTGCTACATCATCATGTGTGATTAGGTAGAGTGAACACACATTTTCTATATCTTGGATATGCTCTTAAGGGGTGACCTGATTCTCACCAGTAAAGTATGAAATGCTTTTAAGCATGTCATTTGGCATATCATGTTGCATGGCTAAAACCACAGGACTTCTACTGGTGAAATTGGAAAAGTTCCTCGACTGAGGAGGTGGATAATGTGTCATGGAAATGTGTGAAGGTTGTATGTTGTGAGGATGATTTGAATGGGCATGACGTGCTGGAGATGGAGATGCATGCATATGTCTTCTTCTATAAACTCTTCTTGGAGATAACTGGAGATATTTGAAGGATTCTTCAACTATTACGCTTTTCCTTGTATGCACTCTTCTCATGAAATACACTCAAGACTACTTAAAATAGAGATCTAGAAATGTTAGGAGTCGTCAGATATGTTGAAATGATCCTCCAAAGGCTAAAATACTAAGACCACACACCACAACTTAGCAAAGTGAAATATAACCTTTCAATATTGATCCCACCTGGCGTGCTAGAAACTGTTGGTTGTCAAACTTGCACCCGTGTCTTGGATCTGGAAGAACCGAGCCATTTGAGACAACAATGGAACTATCTCCAAGTTGTGGGACCTTGCATGCTTAATACCAATCTCCAGAGAAGGCCGGCTCCTATATCGATTTATATTGCTAATGTTACTCCTAGTGTTGGAAGGGAAAACTAAGCTAACAATGCAAAGGGACAAGGGATAGAAGGATATCATAATGAAAACTATTTTTTCTTATTAAAAATGAAGGAAAAGGCATCAAGGGAGGCTAGGCACACGTAGCACAAACTAGCACGCATTTATACGATAATTTTTCATGAAACACAACTATAAAAATGGTGATGCAAGGAATGTAAAATGACACTGCAAGTAAACAGAGTAAAAGAAAGGCAAGAGGAAGGAATGCAAACATACTAAGATAGAGAATAACCACAAAACGATGCTTTCATTACTTCCAGAAATTCATAGACTATTACAATGGCAACTAAAGGTCGATGTTCACATGCATGAGTCAGATCTAGAGGTCTGTAACTCAAGTTACAAATATATTAAGTCCTTAGAAAATGTGTGAGGAGCCAAAATGTGCAACATTAACAATGATCTTAGCTCTTACATTTATAGATGAATCGATGGAAGAAGAAGAGGAGGGAAAACCTAATTTTGAAATACAACCACCAACAAGAAGCATTCAATGCCTACAAATCCACCTAAAAATATGTCAAATGTGCTTCCCCAAATATTTTTGGGATGTTAGAGAAGGAATGAGGGAAGATCATATCAAATCAAGTGGTTAGAGTAATCAGATATGCTCATTAATGGCATAAAATATGTTTTCCATCTTCTCGCAAACCAAATCACTCAGATTTTGAATTTGAAAGTCTAGCATTGTAACCCACATTATAAGCTATCAATTGAGACTAGGCATGTGTTGATCAGAGTTCTACAACAAAAGATCTGGATGTAAGAAAAATTTTATACTCGTCTGTGTACGTAAGACACGTGGCACACACTGATTTGTTGAGAAGATGGCTAAATGTGCAAATGCTTTGTCATTTTCCTCCACATGTCACTCATTGATTTTTTGTAAGGATTTTGTGCCCTATTGGTGTGCTTTAATAGGTTGTGTAGTACACACTCAAACATGTCAGAGAATGGTGTGGCATAGACTAACATAGAGGTGGGTGTAAAGGTTTGTGTGTGGAATAATGAGGCACATGAGGATGAAATAAGGAAGGCGCGCACCAAGGTAACATGTGCGGGAGAAAAGGATAAATAGGTGAGGAAGAGATGTATGTCAAGGGAACAATCATTACATAATTATGTGTGGGGTGTGAGGGAAGGGCATGCGGGGTTGCCAAGGACTTATTAGTTTTTGGGAAGTAAGGCAAAGGTGCATGCGAAGGGAGAATACAATTTTGAGAAGAAGGTGAGTGCACAAATAGTGCACACAAGGGGGAAAGGATGGAACAAAGAGGGAAAGTAAAATGGAAAAGAAGAAAGAAAGAAGGAAGAAGCATGCAAGGTGTGAGGGGAATATGCCACCATGAAAATGTGCCAAGTGAAGTGCATGTAACCTGAACCATAGAGTCAGACTGGGGAGATGAGTTATACAAATGACTAGGAGAGTTATTGTGGATAACAGAAACCTTATGGCCTTAGGTATATTCCTTTCAAAGATCAAGGAGACTTGGAAAGTCAATAATACTTTTTTATACTAATATGGCTAATACATTGACTTGGATCATATTATTATGGTTTCACCTCTTGTTTCATGCATGTGTGCTTGTGTGTGTTAATTCTTGCTTGTTTTCTGTACTTTGTGGCTTGTGTGCCTTGATTATTTAGTGACACCATGGGTGTCTCGTGTTTTTGGCATCATGCCTATCTTATTTGCAATTGTTTTCTCTTGTTTGTAGGACTTTGAGCCTTAATTATATTATGAAACCATGGGTGTCCTATGTTTTTAGGCCTAAAATTATTTTATATCCTCTTGTATGTCATTGTTTATCATTGGATACATTGATTTTATTTTTGTTTTATTCTACATGTGTTTTTCCTATTGGTTGCTTTTATTTATACTACCATCATTTTTTGTTAGCATTATTTTTTTTGCACGCCATGATTACCACCATGTGTAAACACCTTTCCTTTTATAGGTATAAGTTCTCCAAGGTGGCCACCTCTTCATCACTCTACACAGCTTTGTAGATATCACTTTCAACAATACACATCTATTTATTTTGAGCCACATGCTCAAACATGGTTTTCACACACGCCTAAAAAGTAGAGGATCTATCTAGGTTTTTTATATATTTTTAGTACATAGAGATAAAATATTGGGGGAAGATACAAGTACAAACATACTATAAGAACCCAAAAATATAGTCAAACACAAATTTTTGGCAAAACAACTTAAGGTCAAAACCATACACTTTGACTAACACCATACAGTATAGTTCTTACCCCCCACACATTTTTGGGCATAAGAAATTTCTGCAAGTTTTTTTACCATTTCATATTTTCATCTATACATAGAAATTTTGTAAATTTTCACATCTGTATTCCTCAGTTTAGATCAGTACATGGGGCATAAAAAATTCCATTCCTTCTTTGCACCAACACTCAATTTTAGGATCATTTTGAGGAATCTCAGGGGCATGGGTCTCCTTCCTAGTTCACCATTGCTAGCACATTTGTAGAGTATTTCAACATTTATTTTAGTTCATACTCAATTGTTCAGCATATGAGGAGAGTTTGAGGGCACCTATTCTCTTTTGTATTGTATATCCTTATTCATGAAATTGGGTCTAAATCTGTTTGTAGCAATTGTGTGACTCCATGTGGTGTTATGGAAGGACAGTTAAAGTAGCTAATATCTTCATGGGTAGGCTTTCCTCTTCTTTTACACTTTAAGGGGAATATACCAGGAGTTGTTGAATAAATTTCAGTACATGGTCTTCTTCCTTCATGCACGAGTGTATTTGCATCTCTTTCTTACTTTCTATTTTGCATCATTTCCGTATTGAGTTGTTTGCACCTAACACTCTAGTTTCTCCTCAGCATGTTTATTAGGGACTGATAACCCTCCAATCCTTCAGTGAAATTCAATATATATAAAATCTCCAAGACAAAATCAAAGCACAAGCAAACAAGTGTCTATCCTTTCCTTGTTTACATATTTTCACTTCACGTATGTATTCAAATGTAAATATTTTCTATTACATATTTTACTTGAGTTAACGATCAATTATCTATCATGGAACATTGTCTACACTTTATGTTGTAGGTTTCATTGATGCATCATGCCAACACCAAACATAACAATGCAACTGCAGAAAAAACATTTGAAGTAAAGACAAAGCATGTTTATACACTCAGGTACAAATTTCCTTTAAGCATGTAATTTTTAATTTCATACTTAAAGGGGGGGGGGAATGTAGACATTCAAATTTGGTAATTTACACTTAAGACAACCCTTGATTTGGACTCTGCACTCTTTTTATGATAAAATACAACTTCTCCATTCCTATTTAACATTTTCTAATGTCTCATTGTTTAGCTTGTTTATCTTTTCACACTGACATGTTGAAACATATTGAGAATACAATGCACAAAATCAATAGAGATACTTTAATTTAGGAGCTCCAAAATTCATTTGGCACATTTCCTACTCATGTTTAGGATGGTCTAGTTTGATCAGGACTGTACCATATGACCATGACCTACTTGTATATGATTGTGGACTGACATGCCTTCTAATTGCACTTTCAATTTGAAATCCTTCATTGGGTCTTATACTTCATCTTAGAGTTGGCATTTCTTGATAATAAATCATCGATGAAAACCTATATAAGAAAGTAAACACCACCTCATTTTATAATCCTGTAACTCCTATGGAAATGCACTAGAGCTCTCACTTCATACTCTTTGCAAAAGGCATCCAAAACTCCTTAAATCTCAAAATTACATGTATGTAGTCATTAGGACAGCACCCACATCAGGTTTGAATCTGCAAACCAAGACAAGGAATCCATATCTCTCATATAAAAACATCCAAAGCATACCTTATCTCAGTGTATTTTAGCAAGAGATAAGTCAAAACAAATATGGTCAAAGATAAATGCCAAATCTAATTGATCTATCTAAAAATCACATGCTAGGTAGAGATTCGACATGTGGTTTGAGGCCTCTTCAGAGTAGTTCCAATGTTAGTACGGTGCACATGGGGATGCCCACAACCATTTCTAATGTTTGTTTTGTAGGAATATTCATACAAAGTTATGGTTTTGAGATGATGATTAGATCCACATAGAGAGCCTTGTTACATGTGCAATAACTAGGGTTTGGATAGCGATGGAAAAATAAATGAAGGAAGGTGAAATCCAAATAGAATGTGTAGAGAGACATTTTTAGGGTAGGTCCAAGGACGTAACAAAAGGGGCTAGAATCATATGGTACGGTTTTGATCTGATGGTACAGTCCTGGTCCAAATGCATTTTTAGTTCTAGTTCAGGTTGTAAAATAGGCATTCATGGGATCAAATCTCCTTGTTTCTAATGTTGCACAGTCCTTGATCTCTCCAAAATCATATATAATCAACTAAGTTCCTATTATGACTCCTATCTTAATTTGTGCTTGGGTATTACTGTGATTATGTTAGCTTGGTGTACTGTTAATTCTTCATATCTTGATATGCAGTTGTAAAGTTGAGTTAGTGTGTTACATTGTAACATATTTGTAAGATCGAGTAACCAAATTTAATAGCTATTTCTATACATAACTAAATCGACGTAAAAATGTAATTTAGGATTAACAGGTAAGTGTCTCATAACTGACATGTTACACACACGTGACACACACTAATAGTATATTATCAGGATGTACTGTAAAGTAATGTCAAAAGTAGTGTATACTCATGAGACTTACATACATATGTACATATGTATATGTATATGTATGTATGTACATATTTACACAGTCATGAAATCTATGATAGACACAAATTTCAACAAAAGTCTTCCTTCCTTCTTATTACAATACCAATTGCTTACAATGAATGCCTCCAATTATTTCAACACAATGTCTAAAATAACCAAGTACAACATGTAACAGCTATTTGCCCAAATTTCCAGAACCTTGACCCGCGGATCTTCTTCTCTTTTTATAGTCATTATAATCCAAGCTTATGGGAAAGATATTTGTTACATTCTAATAAATGTCCAACTAACAAATAGTTAAGAGTTGAGCAATTTACTCCTCAAAATATTATTTTCGTGCCACCTAGCTATTTTCATAATGTTCAAACATTAAAACCATAAAAACTACTTTTTGACAACTTTCTAAGATTTTGACTTTATCAAATGACTTAACGTAACTGTGAATGCACACCACATTACTTAAGTCCTATAAAGAGTGCACTTAATAAGAAAAGAAGAAAATCATAATAAGAAGTAAAAAAGGAAGAAGAGAAAAGAAATAGAAGAATTATTTTGGATTAGTAGTTTGTGTTCCCACTTTCTCCTTCCCTGCATTCTTATCTTGATCCTTTCCTTTATCTGCTTCAGCTTCATCTTCATCCTTATGCTTTTCTTTTAGATGGAAAATTGATCCATCATATACTTGATGACGTTGTTATCTGTGTCAACTAAAACTTCTATTTAAGTTTCAAACATGAGTAGTTCCTCTTCCAACACTTTGTAACCTCCCTTTACTTTTCCAAGACAGGATCCCAACTGATTGAAAATGTCCTAAATATCTGATAATTTTATTGGAACAACAATATTATTACACAGGAAATAATATTCTGATATTGTATTCAACCTAATTACAATCAATACTAAGGCTAATAAATAGCCATGGAAATAGAAAACTGACCTCCTACAAACCAGGAAGTCACACAACAAAACAACCCGTTAATATCATTATGGGTATAACAAAAATATATTGTTGAAACAATATAACAAACCTATATTATTAATAATGAGTTATAACTCATATTAATAATATTACAATATATAATAATGAGAGCACTATGATATTCCTAACATTCCCCCTCTTAGTGCGAACATGGGGAAAACACCATCTTCAACCAAGCAGCATGTCGCTCCGTAGCTTGCACATGGTCTCGATCCTCAACACTGACTGTGGGAACTACATCATCCAAGGACCGTTCAACCTATTAGATAAATACATGAATTGGGACCGTTCAACCAATTCACATCAACCATCAAATCAGTCTGATCAAGAACACTTCTTGCAATAGTATCAATGGTACAAATCATTATCATCAAGGGGGACACACAAGCACTGCACTGCACACAGGAACAGGGATGCTCATCTGTTCTTATTCATCACACAAGACACAAAGATGTCACTAAAGCAGTTTGTGGCCTCTGAGGTAGTGATGAACTCGAGGACGCTGACTGTCCTCCTGCCTCCGTTGCCTCCATCCTCTAATGTATGTGCCGCTAACTCAACAAGATGTGAAAATGAAGCACATTTGTTTCCACATTGAGCTTATTCTTTTCTTCCCTCCTGCAATGTGAAACACTGTATTTTTCCGGACGTCGAGTAACACCAAAAATGCGTCCATAAGGCAATTTTTTATTTTATTTTATTTTTTGGACTTTTTATAATAACACGACTTTAACACTTGACAAGACAATAATCCTAAAATCACCTATTTAACATTGACTACCTATATTCACCTAAACACAATTTTAACAATGTTGATACCTAGACAATACTAAATGACTTACAATGATAAATGACTTTCACAAAAATAAAAATAAAAACTAAACTTATGAAGGAAACTATATATATATTACAAGACTATTAACTAAATACGATCAAAGAGTCGATGACTTAACTGACATACTTTACAATGGACACAACAAAATAATATAACATTGTTATTAACTCAAATGAGAGACATTAACTCAATTCGGGAGAAACTATATAAGAGTGGCATTTAAAACCAAAAAAAATCGACCCACCAATAAAACTAAAGACTATTAAAATGACGCTTTTAAATGACTAACATAAATTTGATCCCAGGTGGCTGTTGCATGCACAAATAATTGTGAATAGCATTTTTATGGTTCCAAGATCAAAATTTACAAATCTACACATGGATATTGGACGGCTCTATGTAACAAGTTCGACACGGTGTGGCCACTCCACCGTCTAAGGAACTAGCATGCAAGTTTAGTTGTATTCACAGACCCACCAGGATAATCAGTGAATCACCTCCCAAGCTCCAACTAAGGATACCAGGACGTTCTCAGCAATAAGGCCGGTGAGAAGTAACACTTACAATGAAGTCCACAGATCTATACAGCCACACCGAGAAATGCTAAACACATACAAAGGACATGAAATATGTAAAATCCAGATCAATGTCTTTATGAGCCCATGCACTTGCTGACAATTTTGACATGCAATTGCTGACTGTTCTATCTATGATCGATCGATCTTCCTCCACATAGATTCAAATCTGAATACGGAAAGGCAAAT
Source organism: Taxus chinensis (assembly GCA_019776745.2). Taxonomy (NCBI): domain Eukaryota; kingdom Viridiplantae; phylum Streptophyta; class Pinopsida; order Cupressales; family Taxaceae; genus Taxus; species Taxus chinensis. The sequence goes on along the minus strand of CM034152.1, from coordinate 500,267,204 downwards.
TTCAATACAATGTTGTAGGTCATTGCTAGAAATAAGGACAAAATCAAGGATCTCCAATGAATATAGCACACAGATTTGCACTTTGATGCCGTCAAGAAAAGCTCAGAGCCTCCCTCACATTATATACACGCCCAAAAAATGTTGTTGATAATTTGTACGTAGAGATTTAATTCTTGCAGAATATCAAGGACGTCCCAAATCTTTTATCTGCCAAAGAAAAGACACAATCTAACTATCACACACAAAATATGTTGCTGTAAATGAGTTAGAGCTTCTGCAATATATTATTATAGAATATATTTCTTAGACAACTCATTAATAGAGGCGGCCATAAATCTGGCAATGCCTCTGGTGTTTTCAAAACAACATATTGCACTCCAGAAGACTGTAACCAGCTCTGATACCAAATATTGGAACAGCAATATTGTTTACACAGGAAATAATATTCTGATATTGTATTCAACCTAATTACAATCAATACTAAGGCTAATAAATAGCCATGGAAATATAAAACTGACCTCCTACAAACCAGGAAGTCACACAACAAAACAACCCGTTAATATCATTACGGGGATAACAAAAATATATTGTTGAAACAATATAACAAACCTATATTATTAATAATGAGTTATAACTCATATTAATAATATTACAATATATGATAATGAGAGCACTATGATATTCCTAACATTCCCCCCCTTAGTGCGAACATGGGGAAAACACCATCTTCAACCAAGCAGCATGCCGCTCCGTAGCTTGCACATGGTCTCGATCCTCAACACTGACTGTGGGAACTACATCATCCAGGGACCGTTCAACCTATTAGATAAATACATGAATTGGGACCGTTCAACCAATTCACATCAACCATCAAATCAGTCTGATCAAGAACACTTCTTGCAATAGTATCAATGGTACAAATCATTATCATCAAGGGGGACACACAAGCACTGCACTGCACACAGGAACAGGGATGCTCATCTGTTCTTATTCATCACACAAGACACAAAGATGTCACTAAAGCAGTTTGCGGCCTCTGAGGTAGTGATGAACTCGAGGATGCTGATTATCCTCTTGCCTCCGTTGCCTCCATCCTCCAATGTACGTGTTGCTAAGTCAACAAGATGAAAAAATGAAGCACATTTGTTTCCACATTAAGCTTACTATTTTCTTCCCTTTTGCAATGTCAAACACTTTATTTTTCCAGACGTCGAGTAACACCAAAAATGTTGTCCATAAGGCAATTTTTTATTTTATTTTATTTTTTGGACTTTTTATAATAACACGACTTTAACACTTGACAAGACAATAATCCTAAAATCACCTATTTAACATTGACTACCTATATTCACCTAAACACAATTTTAACAATGTTGATACCTAGACAATACTAAATGACTTACAATGATAAATGACTTTCACAAAAATAAAAATAAAAACTAAACTTATGAAGGAAACGATATATATATTACAAGACTATTAACTAAATACGATCAAAGAGTCGATGACTTAACTGACATACTTTACAATGGACACAACAAAATAATATAACATTGTTATTAACTCAAATGAGAGACATTAACTCAATTCGGGAGAAACTATATAAGAGTGACATTTAAAACCAAAAAAAAATCGACCCACCAATAAAATTAAAGACTATTAAAATGACGCTTTTAAATGACTAACATAAATTTGATCCCACGTGGCTGTTGCATGCACAAATAACTGTGAGTAGCATTTTTATGGTTCTAAGATCAAACTTTACAGATCTACGCATGGATATTGGATGGCTCTATGTAACAGGTTCGACACGGTGTGGCCACTCCACCGTCTAAGGAAATAGCATGCAAGTTTAGTTGTATTCACAGACCCACCAGGATAATCAGTGAATCACCTCCCAAGCTCCAGCTAAGGATACCAGGACGTTCTCAGCAATAAGGCCAGTGAGAAGTAACACTTACAATGAAGTCCACAGATCTATACAGCCACACCGAGAAACGCTAAACACATACAAAGGACATGAAATATGTAAAATCCAGATCAATGTCTTTATGAGCCCATGCACTTGCCGACAATTTTGACATGCAATTGCTGACTGTTCTATCTATGATCGATCGATCTTCCTCCACATAGATTCAAATCTGAATACGGAAAAGGCAAATTTCAATACAATGTTGTAGGTCATTGCTAGAAATAAGGACAAAATCAAGGATCTCCAATGAATATAGCACACAGATTTGCACTTTGATGCCATCAAGCAAAGCTCAGAGCCTCCCTCACATTATATACATGCCCAAAAAATGTTTTTGATAATTTTTACGTAGAGATTTAATTCTTGCAGAATATCAGTGATGTCCCAAATCTTTTATCTGCCAAAGAAAAGACACAATCTAACTATCACACACAAAATATGCTGCTACAAATGAGTTAGAGCTTCTGCAATATATTGTTATAGAATATATTTCTTAGACAACTCATTAATAGAGGCGGCCATAAATCTCGCAATGCCTCTGGTGTTTTCAAAACAACATATTGCACTCCAGAAGACTGTAACCAGCTCTGATACCAAATATTGGAACAACAATATTGTTACACAGGAAATAATATTCTGATATTGTATTCAACCTAATTACAATCAATACTAAGGCTAATAAATAGCCATGGAAATAGAAAACTGACCTCCTACAAACCAGGAAGTCACACAACAAAACAACCCGTTAATATCATTACGGGTATAACAAAAATATATTGTTGAAACAATATAACAAACCTATATTATTAATAATGAGTTATAACTCATATTAATAATATTACAATATATAATAATGAGAGCACTATGATATTCCTAACAAATTTGTCAAGGGATTTCCTATTAAATGGAATATTGGCCTTGTGCATCAATTAACTGTTGAAATAATGGAAGAAACTCCTTAATAATTTATGGATAGTTGGAGTATTATACTTTGTCAGACCATAGATTACGTCATCTAGTTCTTCCACAACATTCTTAACTCGATCCTCCATCATATCTACCTTGGTCATAATGTGCTTCAAAATATTCTTCCTGAATGACAAAAGATGCTTCTGCTATTTTCCCTTCTTAATTGATCATCCAAGTGTAATATTTTCCCTAATTAAAATATCATTAGATAATTCATTGAGTTCTTCCAAACCCTACAGTTGTAATTTAGAAATTCCACCTTCATTGTTTATTTCTTGCTTAATATCTTTCAATTTATTTTCCTTCTCCTTATACTCAGCAGTTTTCATCAAAACTTCCTTGTAAAAATACATGGTTGTGTTTGTTATATCTTCTATCCATTCATTTATAGCCTTAAATTTGTCACTCATCTCTTCTACAATAGTGATTAGTGGTGGATGTATTTGTTCTTCCATGAGCATTTATTGTGGAGGATTCTAGGAAACCTTCATAATAATATTAGAGAGTTTAAATGATTGTTCCTTCAGCTTGGCAACCTTCATTTTTTCTTCATCTAACCTTTGGAACATGTTGTTTATCAATTTTTGTGTGTTTTTCTTCAAACCTTCAGTAGTGACTTCCCCAAAAGGCACCTTTCTGATCGTCAAATCCTCCCTAGTCAATTCTCCTTTCCTTTTTCCAGCTAGTGGAGTAGTTATCTCCATGAATTTTTGCACTAAAGGATCAATGCCCAATCTTGATGTAATCTTTGGAATTTTTATCCTTTTCCTCTTCTTTTCAATTGTTCTTAATAGTTGAAGGTCTATTTCCTCCAAATCAATTACTTCCTTGGAAGTAGAAGAGGACTGATTAATCAACCAATTGGTAAACTCCTGGCCTGAAAAGAGTTTGAGCTTTAGCATGTAGAATTATTTATTTTTCACCTCCTCCTAGTGAGGAATATGCCACAATTTCCAGTTGTCTCTCATGTTCCTTAGTAGTGGACTCTTGATGTATAACCCCTCCTAATTAAACCATATTTTTTCTTATCACTTCTTCCTCTATCTCTTCTTCATTTCTAGTATCAATATCCTCAATTTCCCCTTGTACTACGACATTTGGAATTGAAGATATTTCCACCATTTGATCACGCATAACATTATCAACTTCCATCATAATATCTCCTTCCTCCATCTCTACATCTTTCATCTTCTCCTTACCTCTTTCTGATGTTTGAGCTATTTCTTATGAAGAATCAACATCAAGATTTTCCTTTAGTGACACTGCTGATGATTCTTTAGGATATGTAGGAGGGTGAGGAGGAGGAGTAGCTGGTGGTGGACAAGGATGTGGTTTAGGCAACACAATTTTTGTAGCAGCTGTGGGAAATATGATAAAATTTGGATTAAGTGTTGGTATTACAATGTCCTCCTTAGAAGGAGGTTCATAGATGGTAGGAGTGATAATTGATGATGTTGTTACACTAGAATTTCTTTCAGGGACAACTCCCAAAATTATAGGATTCTTCGTTCTTCCTCTTCAGAACAGCTTTAACTTTATAGCCAAGCCACTTATTTCCCCTTGACCTTCCCTCCTTTCTCCACTTTCGTTGACATCTTCTCCCTTTCTAGTGCTAATTCAAGTGATTTCCTTCTTCACCAACTCTTCCAGGAAACAACCTTGACTACTCAACCATTCAGCAATGTATAATATTAATTTTGATGTTCTCTAGGTGATTTATTTTTAAGTATAAGTGACAAGAAGAAAAGGATCACTATCACCTCCTTAATAATAATAAGCATTAGAAATTACTTTCCCATCATCAGCAAGTTGATTTGAAATTTTAGCCAAACCAAACTGTGAGATCTTTTTTACAATCAATCAACTACAATCCCTTTTTCTAACTTTGAATTCATCACTACAATCAGCCCAGAAATCCTCTAACGTTGGCAAGTGTGCATAATTCAGTGAAACTAAATTCCGGGCTATATCCCTATATTCGAAATTCCTCCTTTTATTAAAGGAAATCTAATTGTAATGAAGATACATCTCCTTCTAAACATATCTTTCCTTGTGAATTTTTGTACAATGATATTGTCCAATCACAATTGGAAAATACATAACTGTCCTATGGAGACCATGTTGAAAATCATGAAGTGTTGTTAATTATCTGCATAATTCCAACAAAACCCATGTGTCACTTGGGTATCTAGGCAACCTTAATACAACATTTGAGAAACCACATACTCTTAAATATGTAAAGTGAGAAAACTGAATGAAAATGCACCCATAAGGTTGGACTACATTCCAAGCTTCATTAGTCACTCTTCTAGCTCTTAATTCCAGATTAATCCTACAAATGACTTCATATAAGAAGAATTCGTTAACCTATTTATATTCATTAAAGTACCCCAGTAATGCCAACTGTGGATAATGTTCATAGATTAGTTTATCATATTTTGTTTTAACGGTTCTTAATCTAGGAAAATTTCCATGTGCCACTATAACATAGACCAAATAGGAAGCCATCTTGAAATCCAAAGTTTGGATTACGTTTCTCAACTGAAAATCAATATTATCACTAATTATTTCAGCCCAATTGATCAGAGTATTAGGTTTAGCATTTTCTATACTCTCATAAAATAGTACTTCCATCTGTAAAATAATTTTTCATTCTTATCACCATTAATTCTACAAATAAGTTGAGTAATATCATATGCTTGTTGAATCAAATCAGATATCACAACTATTTTGGGGAAATTTGAAGATTATTTTGATACCTTTAAGCAATGCAAATTCATGATTTTTATGGCATCCTTCTTCTTTTTCACTCAATAATCATTAGCTTTCTCCATATTGATACTCAATGCATTTGGTATAGTTGGGATCTTCAAGAAAAAGCTAAATAAATGGACATCTAGTCTTCCCACAAGATCATCATCATCATTCTTGATTGTTCTAGTATGGGAATCATAGTGTTTGGCACATTCTAGCATAAATTCTGGTAGCTGACAAGTGCTTGGAAAGGTAACTACTTCAACCAATCCACGTCTTGTTAATGCTACCATCAAATGTGTCTTATTTTTATATTTGGACCTTTCTACCAACTAAAGCACTGATACATGACCCATATAAGTATCACCTATTCTAGCCAGTTTTGAGGTAATGCAAGTCTCCACAAGGTATCCCTTGTAGTCATACTTCATTTTTTCTTTTTTGGAACCTGAATATTTTTCAACATCCAAATTGGGATCTTCTCTTATCACAGTAGTTTCTATTTCTCCTTTTGTGGTTCCTCCTTCCTTTTAATGGTCACTTACATCAATTGGTTCCTGTCTTGTTTCAGAAATCTATTCTTTTCTTTGTGCTTCCACCATTGTTAATCAAAAACTTTTTTTTTCTTTGAATAACAATCATCAAGTTAATGCATGTGTTCCTTAATTGCATGTATGCATTTAAAATTCAATTTACTCATGTAAATGTGTTACAAATATCTTAGAATTCAAGTTCAAATAAATAGATTGAAATGGTTCAATATGTAGTTCATTACGGGATTCCAGGGTATGACTGCTTAAGACTAGTAGTTGAGAAGCATGGGCAACTCAATACACCACAATGAAAAGAAAGCAACAGTAACACAGTTCGATGCAGAACTAGACAAACAACTGGAAATTGTTTTAGCATATTCACATATGGGAAGCAATAGTAACCTCTGTCACCATAAGAAGAATAAGTAATGAGTGATCATTTTAATGCAATGATTAGAAGAAGCAATAACAACCTAAATCGATGCAAGACTAGGCAGTGGTGAAGAAACATTACTCTACTTCTTTTATAAAGAAACAAAGTAAAGCAGCCCAAAATCGATGCAATGAATAAAGGGTATGTGGTTAATCACTATTACTTTACTTATTTTAAAATTAAATAAGTAAAGTAAACCCAAATCGATGCAATGACTAAAAAATAAAATCATGTTGGAAATGACAAAATGAATGGAAACATAGCCTTCTATGGTGAACTCCTATTACTTTACCTTCTTTAAAATAAAACAAGTAGAGTATGTTCAAATCGACACAATGACTTTACTTTGTTGTTGTTATAAAAACAAGTAAAGCATATTTGGTTCAACGTAAAAAAAGGCTTGATTCTTACACAAGTAGAAGTATATGAAGATTTTATAGTCAAATCAATCAACTTTACTTTTTTGAATATGAAATCAAGGAGAATACAACTAGACCAATGCACTAAAAGTTGCACATTTTATGTTGATCTCAACCTATTCAACTCTTGTTAAAAACGCAAGTAAAGTTTACTTAATCAACGCAAAATGCAAAGTAGGGAAGAAATAGAGAAAAATGACATGAATGAAATAAGGGAAAACCTTAGGGCTAAACTTTTATAAATTACCTTCAGAAGTAACAACGGATTTGATTACTAAAACAAACCATAATCCCAATGAAGAAACAAACTTGAATTTCAAATTTTAAACCCTAGAAAATGATAATTGCAAGAAAAAATGAGTCATAACCTAAAACAACATTCACACAATGAAGGAAAACAAAAAAAGTAAGAAGGAAAACAATTCATTAACCTAACTGAAAATGGGTTGGAGCCAATTTGTGAAAATTCTTCCTCAATCGATTGCTGGAGTTTCTCGAGGTTTTGGGGATCGACAACTGCTCACTCTTTGAAAATGCAAATGTGTGGATCCTAGGTGAAATTTCTTAGGGATTTAATATTTTCCACCTCATTAAATGTCAATCGTACGAGTGTCAGCTCATATTTCTTTATTATGTGGTCTTTTGAAATGTCTTTACTTCGATATTTTAGAAAGAAGCAAAGTAATCTTAATTCATTGATAACTTGTTTGATTAGTTGTGTAAATTTTGGGGATTACTTTACTCGTTTTGAGGTAAAGGAATTAGAACAAGTTAGATTCAACACAATGAACTGGGAATAGCTAAGCAATAGAGGTAAGAATCAACACAATTAACTATAAATCATTTAAGCAACATTTAGGTATTGCTTTACTTATTTTATAAATAAGACAAGTAAAGTAATATGAATTCAGTGTAATGAATGGGGAACAATAAATCACTATGGGTTTGACGCATTACTAAGGGAACATAAGCTAGTTCTACATCCTTTTTTAACTACTCTACTTAAAAGCAACAATACATCAAAATATTGTATAGAAGCTCAGTTTTTGACCTTTTGAGGATTTACAAGGAACCCAACACATGATTACTTAATGAGCTTCCCCTAAGAAACCTCCTACAAATTTTTAAAGAATCATCATCTACTCCTGCAACCCAGATGAGTCAAAGTAACAACCTAAACAACAAACAAGAACCACAGAAAAACATGAACACAACTCATCACAACACATGAGAACCAAAACTTTCAAAGGGGTACCTCAATATATCTGAAATAAATATTGGGGACACCAGATGGCTCCATCTAAGGACATCTTTACTTCATTCCAAAAAGGAAAGAAAAGAATATGAGATCCCAATATATCTGGTTTCAAGTCCTTTTCATTGGTTATGAGTCACAAAACAGGAAAACATAAAACAAATCTAACCTATGAATTTATTTATATACATACATGTTTTACCCTGAACCATCAATTCTTGTACATCTTCAGGTGTTTCCCATTGTATGGAAACATCAATTCAACTCCATCCTCATAAGAAAGGATGAAACTATCAGATCCAACAACCCTTGCAATTATAAATGGCCCTTTCCATGATAAATCAAACTTTCCATGCATTCCTTTAGGCTCATTTCTCTTATCTCATAAGAGTACCCAATCTCCAACTTCAAATTTCCTTTCTTGTGATTTTCTTTCAAATATTACCTTGACTTTCTTTTGATGTTCAGGTAACATGTCTAATACCTAAACCTACACTTCTCATAATTCAGTCAAATACATTATTCTCTTATAACTAACATCTATATAAGTAGCATCTTCCAAAGCCTTGGTGAGTGTCAATGCAGGAAATTCTAGAGTAATAGGAAAAAATGCATCTCTTCCATAGAGAAATTGAAAAGGAGAAATACCTATAGATTTCTTTGGAGTAATCATATCCACCCATAATGCATCAAACAACTTCTTGTGCCAAGTTCTCTAATTTTATGTTATCAACTTTCGCATGATCATTACTAGATTCTTATTACTTGATTCAGTCTGGCCATTCCCTTGTAGGTAGTAATTAGAAGAATTTACCAACTAAATTCCATGTGTGTAGAAAAATTCAATCAAATCCTCAGAAGATAGTTTAGGAGCGGTGTCTGGTACTATTTTACTAGACAGACCAAACCTTTTGACAATATTTTCCTTGATAAAATTACACACCTCCTCAGAAGTGACACTCTTGATAGGTATAACTTCCACCCACTTACAAAAATAATCTATACCAGTAAGAATATAATGATGACCAGAACTATACGGCTTCAATGTTCCAATGAAATCAATACCCCATTGTTGGAATGGTTCTTCTATTACCACTGGCTTCAAACATAAAACCATAAGCTTAACTTTCCCAACAAATAACTGACATGCTTGAAATCTTGAAACCCAATAAGTTGTATCCCTAAATAAATTAGGCTGGTAATATCTTGCTTGAATTATTTTATGTGCAGTAACTCTTGCTGAGAATTTTCCTCGACATGCTTTATCATGAAACTATACAAGCAATTTCTTTTGCTAAGAATGATCCACACATCTAAGAAAAACAACATCTATTGCCTTTTTGTACAAACTATTTCCCAAAGAACAAAAAACTTAGACCTAAATTTTATAGTTTGTTTTTCTTTATGAGAAATCTGATCCGTAAATTCCCCATATGTTAGAAAAAATGAAATCTTACTATGTCATTCATCCACAAGATTTACAAAGAAAACCATAGGAAAACTTTCATCCTCCTTTGACTCAATTATATTTTCTTCAGTCATCAATTCACAAAGGCCTCTTCCTTGAACCAACTTCTTCAGCTTGATATATAAGTCATACTCTTGCACCTTCTTTACCCATGTGCCTCTCAACAAACCCAGTTCTTACTGTGTTAGGTTAGACTTCACTGCAGTATCTGGAACATAAAACACAGTATGTGAAGAAAGAATGTAATACCTGAATGCCTTACATGCCTTCATAATTGCATATGCATGTTTCTCCATAGGAGTATAATTCAATTCATAAGCCTTCAAAGGTGTTCTCATGAAAGAAATTGGGGCTTCAATGTCTTCTTGATTCTTCTGCATCAGAATTGTTGACATTGTGTGTTCTAAGGAATAACAGTAAAGGATAAATTCTTTACTAATATTTAGAGATACTAGGACTGGTGTTTTAGAAAAATATACTTTTTTCATTTCAAATGCTTTCTTTCCTTCTTCACTCCATATAACCTCTTGTGTTTTCTTCATCATGTTTGAAATATGACGAGTCAACTCAGCAAAATCAGGAATGAATCTTCTTAAAAAATTAACCTTGCCAAAGAAGTATTGAACTCCTTTCTTAGAAGTTGGCGATGGAAAAATCTGAATATCCTTCACCCACTCAGGATCTATCTTGGTTCCTTCTTTTAAAACTATATGTCCAAGAAACTTACCTTCTGTTATAGCAAAGATAGACTACATGGGATTCAGAGAGATCCCATATTTACAACACTGGATGAAGGCTTCTTCCATATCTGAAATGTGATTACCTCTTTCCTTAGAAAAGACTGTTAAATCATCTAGGTAAAATATGATGCTCTTATCCTTGAGATGATAAAATGCCAAATCCATAGCCCTCTGAAATTTTACTCCAACATTAATTAATCCGAAAGGGATCTTCTGACAAGCAAACCTTCCCCAAGTTGTGATGAATGTTGTTTTATACAGATCTTCTTCAACTACTTGCACCTGATTATATCCCAAGAAACCATCAAGCATAACCAACATCTCAAATCCAGTGACAACCTATAAATTATGATCCATAATAGGAATGGGATAGTTGTCTTTTAATGAGGCTTGATTAAGATTACAAAAGTCTACATGTAATCTAATCTCACCACTCTTTTTCCTTATGGGAACTATGTTGACTAACCACTCAAAATGATGGATAGGATAAATTAAATTTGAATCCAATAACTTCTGAATTTATGCAAAGATGGTACCTAAAATGGTCAGATTATGTCTCTACATCTTATGTTTGAAAGGATTTTCCTCTTGCTTCAAAGGAATATAATTTTGTACCTCGTAGGGTTGATATGTCTTTAAGTCTTGATAAGACCAAGAAAAGACATCTATATACCTCTTAAAAAGCTTCATTAAAGCTTCTCGCTCTGCATATGAACAACATTTACCCAAATTCACCAATTTGGGTTCATCTTCCACTCCTAGATTTAATGACTTCATATCAAAAGAAGAGCTCCCTCCATACTCCTTATTATTTTTGAGATATTGATTATGCTTATCAAACATCTCCTCAAGAGACACTAGGCCCTTTGGAATTTTATTTCCCTTAAGCTGAATAATCTCTTGACTTCTTTCTAGCTCTGAGCCAGCTTTACCAATTGCAGTCTTTCTTCGAAGTGATTTAATTCCTTCATAATATATTTCTTCGAAATTAACTTGTTGATGAAGGAAAGCAAAAAAATTCTTATCATCATTGAAGACCTACCACTGCTCAACATTATCAAGCACCATGGGATGAAACATCATCTCCACTTTATAATTACCTTGTCTGAACATTGTAGGTGGTTCATTTGGATTAAGCAAGGCTGCGGTAATTGCCAGAGAATCTACTCTAGAATTCTTATCTCTCGGGATATAAGAGATTGAGAAAGTTATGAAATCTAGGGTAGCAGAATACACCTGGTCTCTATAAATCCTCAATTTATCTTTCTTAACCTGATAGAGACTGCATATCTGCTTAACAATAAATTTAGCATCTCCTCTTGCATGCAGCATTTAAATTCCCATCATTTTAGCTTCTTCCATTCCCAACAATAATGCTTCATATTCAGCTTTGTTGTTAGTATTTTCAAACATCATTTTAAAGGAGTGTGCATATACCTTTCCTTCAAGAGAAATCAGCACAACGCCTGTGCAAGATCCAAGCAAACACCAACTACCTTTGAACTCCAAAATCCAAAATTTGTTGTCTTCTAAATGTGATTCATGAGTCACATACTGAAATTCCTCATTGTCCAACTCCAATAATACTTTGTGATCATATTCTTGAAAAAGAATCTAAGACCTAGGATCTTCAGATTTTGAGACTGTGTATTTGGACTTCTTCTCAGGTTCCAACTTTTGATTAACTCCTTTAATTGGAATATGAGCACAAGACCAATCCATCTTGAATTCACCTCCTAATTCGTTATAGAAGTTCCTACTTAATAACATGCCATAAGAAACTGGAATATCTACCACCAGTATCGTCTTCTTTAGTCTTTTATCTAGAAAATAAGTAAGTCCTACTTGTGCATCTTTGATCTACCCAATAAGAGGTATTTTCCTCTCCATTGAATAGCATCTCCCAATCATTTTTTTCAGTGTACACCCCAGAGCATCTATAACTTTGGATGGCATGACATTGTCAGAAGCTCCTAAATCTAAAATAAAGTTACTCAATTTATAACCGTTAATAAGAAAGGAAACATAAAACGGTTCAATCCTTTCAAAATAAGTAGGTGCAAAAGTTGTTGCATTGTTTGAAGGAGGAGTATTTTATGGATTAGAAAATATGCCTCATGAAGCATTATTCAACATTTTATTTTGATCGTTACTCTATACATACTTCACCAACTTATTTAACTGATCCAGAAAATCCCTCAAGTACTCAGCTTCTGACATTTGTATCTTAGTCTTCTTTATGTGATCAATAATATCAAACAAAGGAATAACATTACTTTGACTTACTTCAGTAGCTTGTCCCATCATCCTTTTCTACTGATTAAAAGAAGTATTTTCTTTCCTATCTCTTATAGCCAAAGAAGAAGGAAGTGGGCTACCTCTTTTAAGAATAGTAACATTCAATCCAGGATCCTCTCTTTCTCTTCTTGGTCCACTTGAAGAAGCTTTGCCACCTTGTTGTGTTTGATACCTTATGACCACCGCAAATGTATGACCATCACTATCTTCAAAAGATTTGTAATATCCTTCATCAAATTTGTAGCATAGGTAGCAGATATTGGAGTCGCCAATAGGATCAATAAAGTCTTCTTCACAAGGAACTCATTATCAGCAACAGCATGATCTTCTTCATTCATTTCCAAGTTATTCTTTAGGGTGGATTCAATTTCCATAGCAGTACGTCTCTTTTTATTCTGATTTTGGCAATTAAAATTTCTAGCAGGAGATACTCTTGAAGGGGCGGCATTTCCTTCTTGATCCATTTTTTCATAATCTTTAGCATATCATTTGCTAATTTATGTAATAAAGGATCATCAACACTAGTTAAAGATTTTCCTTCAGCTTTAGGGGCTAAAAATTTGATTTTTCCATCCATAATCAAGTCATCTTCAACTTCAATTGCAACATTTTTCATTGCCAACAAACTTGCAGGTCATGCCCTTCGCAGATGATATCTAACTTTAGGTAGCAAAGCGTTTATAAAAAATATTTTCTTATTTTCATCACTGAGTGTACCAAAGTCAGGGATCTTATATAAAATCCTCTAGAACTTAGCAATAAAGTCCCTCATGTTCTCGTGTAGTTCCTTCTTCAAATGTGTCAACTGAGTGATAAGTGTACTTACATCTTCTGCATGTTTAAAATTCTTCAGGAAATTCTCTTGCATAGTTGTCTAGTTTCTTATAGTCCTAGGAGCTAACCGATAGAACCATTCTTCATCCAAGTCGTGTAAAGTCTCAATGCATAACCTTAAAGACACGTCCTCGTGCTCTATAAAAATTACTCCACAAGAAATGTAAAAAGCTCCCAAGTGATCATCAAGATTCTTATTCCCATCTCCATATAAATTTGGGAAATTCTTCCTTAAGCCTTTTGGTGATTCATGGAGAGGAGGAGCTAATGCAAGAGGACCAAAATCCATGTCACATGGAATAGGAAACTGTTGAGCCATTTGCACTAGAACCAAAGACTGAGGATTAACTGGCTGAATAATACCAGCAATTGGGCTATGTTGCATGTGATTGGCTGAGATATGAAATCTCCTTACAGGTGATAAACTACTTCTTCAGATTTGGGCATGAGGTGGATAATTGAAATCAAATTGCTCTTAGAGATGGAAGAAATGATCAGTTCTACCCTGAGCCCTACTCGTACATGTAAATGGATGTGTTTTCAATATGAAAGCTTCTTAACACAATGTATTCACCAAGTGATAAAGAAAAAAAACACTTCTCCTATACCCCATGGATTTAACACAGGTCTTTTATTATAGTTTGATCCCCAGCGGAGTCGCCAAAAAATGTTAGCTAGATTTTATGCTCAGCTAAACATGCGACCTTGGAAGTCATGAGATAAATCCCCTTCATTTAATGGTGAAGCTCCTGTATGCTTTATTTCTTTATTCTAACTCCTATCTAACTTTTCATGTGTATTACTTTAGCAATTTAGCTCGTGAACCAAAACTAAAAATCTTGGCAGCAAGTAAGCACCTACTTGGTAATTAAAATGTGAGGTCGGGAAAATAGAAATATCTAGGATAAATCTGAAAGGATGCATGAATTTACTTTGTAACAGGTGGATTTCAGAGCCAGTTTACTCACACATGAAATAAAAAAATAGTATCTTATCTATATTACTTTAAAGCAATTTAAAAAAGAAGCGTATACTCATGAGAGTAAAGGCAACACAAATTTTATCACAAAAATCACAAATCACACAGCCAGATTATGATAGACACAAAGTTCAACCAAATTCTTCATGCCTTATTATTAGAATACCTACTACTCATAATGAAATGCCTCTAGTTATTTCAACACAAAGTTTAAAATAACCAAGTACAATATGTAACAGTTGTTTGCCCAAAATTTCCAGATCCTTGGCCTGTAGGTCTTCTCCCCTTTTTATAGTCATTAAAAGCCAAGCTTATGGAAAATATATCAGTTACATTCTAATAAATGACTAACTAACAAACAATTAAGAGTTGAGCACTTTACTCCTCAAAATATTCTTTTCATGCCACCTAGTTGTTTTCATAACGTTCGAACATTAAAACCATAAAAACTACTTTGTAACAACTTTTTGAGCAACATGTCAAAAGTGTCTCCAACCTCAGCGGTGTTCCGGCTACACTTTGGGGTAACGAAAAGGAAAGAAAAAGGACCATTGAGCAGCTAGATAATACTGATGTTGCTCACATGACAACTTTGGGTATGTTCCACTCCTGGAAGAATATCAAGACCAACATTGACAAAGCTGCCAAGAAGTAGTTGTAGTTGCTTTTGTTGTTCTTGTATGTTTTTATGCTGTTTTTTTGTGGTCTCTCTACTACTTTTTTGCAGTAATTTTGTTGTTTTGTCTCGTTTGGGTAGTTGTTTTTGGGCTACTTCGAGCTTCATTGTAACACTTGGATTTTGATCCTTTTCTCTCTGGTTCACATTCCTATTCTGGCTCCTAAGCCATATTTTGTTCTAAAGGGTATAGTCCCTTTCAAAAAACTATTTGCCAATAATAAAAAAAAAAAACTTTCTAAGCTTTTGACTTTATCAAATGACTTAAAGTAATGGTGAATGCACATCACATTACTTAATTCTTACAAAGAGTGCACTTAATAAGAAAAGAAGAAAATAAGAAGTATAAGTAGAAGAAGAAGAAGAAGAGAAAAGAAATAGAAGAATTAGTTTGGATTGGCAATTTGTGTTACCACTTTCTCCTTCCCTTTATTCTTATCTTGAGCCTTTCCTTTATCTGCTTTAGCTTCATCTTCATCCTTATGCTTTTCTTTGTAGATGGAAAATTGATCCCTCATATACTTGATGACATTTCTATTTGTGTCAGCTGCAACTTATAATTCATTTTCAAACATCTGTGGTTCCTCTTCCAACACCTTGCAACCTCTCTTTACTTTTCCAAGACAATATCCCAACTGATTGACAATGTCCTAGAATATCTGTTAGTTTTATCCAAGGATTTCCTATTAAATGAAATAGTAGCCTTGTCCATCAACTGTTGAAATAATGGAATAAACTCCTCAATAATTTTTGGATAGATGTAGGTATTATACTTTTTCATTCCATAGATTACATCATCCAGTTCTTCCAAAACTTGCTCAACTCGCTCCTCCATCAAATCTACCTTTGTCATAATGTGCTTCAAAATATTCTGCCTAAATGAAAAAAGATGCTTCTGTTGTTTTCCCTTCTTAACCGATACTCCAGGTGCAATATTTTTGCTAATTAAAATATCATCAGATAATTCATTGATTTCTTCCAAACCCTATAGTTGTAATTTAACAATTCCACCTTTATTGTCTATTTCTTGCTTAAGATCTTTCAATTTATTCACCTTCTCCTTATACTCAGTATTTTTCATCAAAACTTCCTTGCAAAATTTTTTGGGTGTGTTTGTGATATCTATTATCCATCCATATATAAGCTTAAATATGTCACTTGTCTCTTCTACAACAATAATTACTTGAGGATGTATTTGTTCTTCCAAGATCATTTGTTGTGGAGGATTCTTAGAAACCTTCATAATAATATTACAGAGTTTAAATTACTATTCCTTTAGCTTGGAAACCTTTGTTTTTCTTCATCTAACCTCTAAAACAAGTTATTTATCATTATCTGTGTGTCTTTCTTCAAACCTTCAGTAGTGAATTCCCCTAAAGGCACCTTTTTTATCGTCAAATCCTCCCTAGTCAATTCTCCTTTCCTTTTTCCAGTTGGTGGAGTAGATATCTCAACGAATTTCTGCCATAAAGGATCGATGATCAATATTGATGTAATCTTTGGCATTTTTGTCCTTTTCCTCTTCTTTTCAATTATTTTTAACAGCTGAAGGTCCATTTCCTCCAAATCAATTACTTCATTGGAACCCAAAGAGGATTAATTAGTCAACCAATTGATAAACTCTTGACCTTAAAGATTTTGAGCTTCAGGATGTACAATTATTTATTTGCCACCTCCTCTTGGTTAGGAATAGCCACACTTTACAGTTGTCTCTCAGATTCCTCAGTAGTGGACTCTTGTTGTAAAACCCCTCCTAGTTCAACCATATTTTTTCTTATCACTTATTCTTCTATCTCTTCTTCATTTCCAATATAATTATCCTCAACGTTCCCTTGTACTACAACATCTGGAACTGAATATATTTCCACCGTTTGATCATGCACAACATTATCAACTTCCATCATAATCTCTCCTTCCTCCATCTCTACATCTTTCATTTATTCCTTACCTCTTTCTGATATTTGAGATCATTTATTCAATCAATTAAAAATCATTCATGTTTCCGTTGTTGGATGGATATCTCAGAAAACATCTTCCCTGAAGAATCAATGATCAATTGTGAAGTCACTTTAGCCACTTTTGGCCTTTTTATTTTCTTTTCATTTTCCTTTAGTAATTGATAGCTCCATATGATAAGTTTGATCTGATATTTACTAGAGTATCCTTTCTAAGAGTCCCTTTCTAGGAAGGACTCCTCAACATCAATATTTTCCTTTAGTATCTGGTACTAAAGAAATTTCCATCGTTTGACATAGCTTATGATTCTTTAAGATATAGAGGAGGAGGAGGAGGAGGAGTAGTAGTTGGTGGTGGATAGGGAGGTGGTTTAGGAAACACAGTTTCTATAGTAGTTGTGTGAAATATGAAATAAGTTGGCTTAAGTGTTGGTATTACAATGTCCTCCTTAGAAGGAGGTTTCATGATGGTAGGAGTGATAACTGATGATGTTGTTACACGAGAAGTTCTTTTGGGGACAACTCATGAAATTAGAGGATTATTTATTCTTGCTCTCTAGAATGGATTTAAATTTATAGCCAAGCCACTTCTTTCCCCTGGACCTTCCCTCCTTTCTTGACTTTCACTGAAATCTTCTCCCTTTCCAGTGCTAATTCGAGTGATTTCCTTCATCAGTGACTCTTCTAGGAATCAACCTTGACTACTCAACCATTCAGCAGTGTATAATAATACTTTTGATGTTCTCTCCATGATTGATTTTAAAGCATGAGTGACTGGAAGCAAAGGAGCACTATCACCTCCTTGATCATAATAAGCATTAGAAATTACTTTCCCGTTATCAGCAAGTCCTTCTAGAATTTTATCCAAACCAAACTTTGAGATATTTTTTACTATCAATCGACTATAACCCCTTCTGCTAACTTCAATTTCATCTCTACAATCAGCCCATAAAACCTCTAATGCTGGCAAGTGTGCATAATTCAATGAAAGTGACTTCCGGGCTATATCCCTATAGTCAAAATTACTCCTTTCATTAAAGGAAATCTAATTGTAACGAAGATACATCTCCTTCTAAACATATCTTTCCTTGTGAATGTTTGTACAATGAAATTGTCCCATCACAATTGGAAAATGCACAACTATCCTGTGGAGACCCTATTGCAAATCATGAAGTATTGTTAACTTTATGCATAATTCTAGTAAAATCCATTTGTCACTTGGGTATCTAGGAAACCTTAATACAACATTCGAGAAACCACAAAATCTTAAATATGTGAAGTGAGAAAATTGAATGAAAATGCACCCATAAGGTTGGACTACATTCCAAGATTCATTAGTCACTCTTCTGGCTCTTAAGTTCAGATTAAGCCTGCAAATGACTTCATATAAGTAAAAGGCATTAACCTATTTATATTCATTAAAGTACCTCAGTAAAGCCAACTGTGGATAATGTTCATAGATTGGTTTATCATCTTTTGTTCCAAAATTTCTTAATTTAGGAAATTTTCCATGTGTCGTTATAGCATAGACTAGATAGGAAGTCATATTGAAATCCAAAGTCTAAATAACATTTCTACACTGAAAATCAATGTTATCACTCATGATTTCATCCCAATTGATCAAATTATTAGGTTTATCAATCTCTATTACTCTCATAACATAGTACATCCATCTATAAAATAATTTTACATTCTTATCTCCAAAAATTCTAAAAATAAGTTGAGTAATATCATCCGCTTCTTGAATCAAATCAGATCTCACAACTGTTTTGGGGAGCCTTGAAGCTTGTTTTGATACCTTAAAGTAATGCAAATTCATGATTTTATGGCATCCTTAATCTTTCTTACCCAATAATCATTATCTTTCTCCATATTGATACTCAAATCATTTGGTACAATTGGGATCTTCAAGAAAAAGTTGAAGAAATAGACATCCAGTTTTCCCACAAGATCACCGTCATCATTCTTGATTGTTCTGGTCTAGAAATCATAGTGTTTAGCACATTCTAGCACAAATTCTAGCAGTTGACAAGTGCTTAGAAAGGCATCTACTTCAACCAATCCACTTCTTGTTAATGCTTCCATCAAAGGTGTCTTCTTTTTAGCTTTGGACCTTTCTACCAGTTCAAGCACTGATACATGATCCATATCAGTATTACCTAATCCAGCTAGTTTTTAGGTAATGCAAGTCTCCATAGGGTATCCCTTGTAGTCATACTTCATTTCATCTTTCTTGATATTTCTTTTTCCTTTTCTGGAACAAGAAGCTTCTTCAATATCCAAATTGAGATCTTCTCTTATCACAGTAGTTTTTGCTTCTCCTATTACAGTTCCTCCTTCCTCTAAATGGTCACTTAATTCAATTGGTTCCTCTCTTGTTTCATACATTTTTCTTTTCTTTGTGTTTCCACCAATGTTAATCAACAACTACTTTTTTTCTTTAAATAACAATCATCAATTTAATGCACACGTTACTTAATTGCATGCATGCATTTAAGACTAAATTTACTCATGTAACCGTGTTACAAATATCTTGGAAGTCAAGTTCAAAGAAATAGATTTAAATAGTTCAATCTTCAGTTCATCACCGGCTTCCAGGGTATGACTGCTTAAGACTAGCAGTTGAGAAGCATGGGAAACTCAATTTAGTGCAATGAAAAGAAAGCAATAGTAACACAGTTCAATGCAGTTTTAGCACAAATCACAAATGGGAAGCAATAGTAATCTATTTTTTTGTAAGAAGAATAAGTAATGAGTGATCATTTTAATGCAATGATTAGAAGAAGTAATAACAACCTAAATCGACGCAAGACTAGGCAGTGGTGAATAAACATTACTCTACTTCTTTCATAAATAAAATAAGTAAAGCATCCCAAAATCAACGCAATGAATAGAAGGTATGTGGTTAATCACTGTTACTTTACTTATTTTAAAAGAAAATAAGTAAAGTAAACCCAAATCGAAGCAATGACTAAAAAGAATCAAAGCATGTTGGAAACGACACAATGAATGGAAACATAGCCTTCTGTGGTGAACTCTTATTACTTTACTTTCTTTAAAATAAAACAAGTAGAGTATGTTTAAATCAACACTATGACTTAAAAGAAGCAAAGCATGTTGAGATCAACGCAGAACTAGGAAAGTAAAATATGTTCAAATCGACGCAGAACTGAGAACATGACTTGCAGATTTTTTGAAATGCTTTACTATTTTTTCTAAGGGAAGTAAGAGACACTCAATTTAATGCAATGAACTAGAAAAGGAAACATGCTTTGTGGCATTTTAGAGTTACTCTATTTCCGTTATAAAAACAAGTAAAAAATATTTGGATCAACACAAAATAAAGGCTTGATTCTGACATGAGTAGAAGCAAATGAAGCTTTTTTTATTAAATCAATCAACTTTACTTTTTTGAATACGAAATCAAGGAGAAGACAACTAGATCACCACACTGAATGTGGCATGTTTTACATTGATCTCACCCTATTCAACTCTTGTTAAAAATGCAAGTAAATTTTACTTAATCAACGCAAAACATAAAGCAGAGAAGAAATAAAGAAAAATGACATGAATGATACAAGGGCAAAGCTTAGGGATAAAATTTGATAAATTTCCTTCATAAGTAGCAATGGATTTGATTACTAAAACAAATTGTAATCCCAATGAAGAAACAAAAAATAATTTTGAATTTTAAACCCTAGAAAATGGGATTTGTAAGAAAACACGAGCCAGAATGTGAAACAACATTCACACAAAGAAGGAAAACAAAAAAAGCAAGGAAAACAATTCACTAACCTCAACCGAAAATGGGTTGGAGTCAATTTGTGCAAATTCTTCCTTAATTGATCATTGGAGTTTCTTAGGGTTTTGGGAGTCGACAACTGATCACTCTCTGAAATTGCAAATGTGTGGATCCTAGGTGGAATTTCTTATGGATTTTATATTTTCCACCTCATTAAATTCCAACCGTATGAATGTCAACTCAGCTTTCTTTATTATGTTATCTTTTGAAATGTCTTTACTTTGATATTTTAGAAAGAAGCAAAGTAATCCTAATTATCTGATAACTTGAATGATTATTTTTGTGGATTTTCAAGATTAGTTTACTCATTTTGAGGTAAAGGAAGTAGAGTAAGTTGGATTCAACACAATGAACTAGGAATAGTTAAGCAGTAGAGGTAGGAATCAACGCAATGAACTAGAAATCATTTAAGTGGCATTTAGGTATTGCTTTACTTGTTTTATAAATAAGACAAGTAAAGTAATATGAATTCAGCTCAATGAATGGGGAGAGCTAAATAATTATGGGTTTAAGGAATTACTATAAGAACACAATCTAGCTCTGTGGACTTTTTGAACTACTTTACTTAAAAGCAACTGTATATCAAAATAGCGCATAGAAGCTAGGTTTTTTATCTTTTAAGGATTTACAAGGAACCCAACACATGATTACTTAATGAGCTTCCCCCAAGAAACCTCCTAAAACTTCTTAAAGAATCATCATGCACTCCTACAACCCAAATGAGTCAAAGTAACAACCTAAACACCTACTAAACAACAAACAAGAACTACAAACAAACATGAACACAACTCATCACAACACATGAGAACCAAAAATTTCAAAGGGGTACCTCAATATTTCTACAAGAAATATTGGGGACACTAGGTCTTTACCTAATGGTACAGTCATGACCCAGGTGTATTTATAGTTATATACCCAATTGGAATATCATTTAGGTTTAGATCTCCTAGTTTCATTGTTGCACAGTTCCAAATCTATCCATAAATCATCTGAAGTAAGCTAAATTCCCTCATACATTTTTTTTGTGGTTTTGATTGCATTTTAGTTTGATCGGTGTTTGTTAATTCATTTTATCTGATCTAAGTCGTTTGTAAATCTCAATTAGTGTTCATATTGTAACACCTTTATAAGATCAGTAATCAACTCTTCTTTATTCTACACCTAATTAAATTGAAATAAAAATTAATTAAGGGTTAAAAAGTACCCAAATATAAGGAAAAATGAAATGATAATTGTTAAGGTTTTAGATACCTTTGAAATGAGTTACATGACAACACATTGGTTCTTCTTAGTGAAAACAATTTAATCTCCACGTACTTGAATCTAGATAAAAGCACACATGAAAATAAATTAGTTGATTTTGTTGGTAAATAGATCTACCTTAGTCAGATACACAACTCTTTTAAATTATAAATGATGATAAAATAAAATAATATGATGTTGTAATGAAAAAAATGATATACTTGATCAGAGGCACATGGGGATAAAAAACCGTGTTTTACTGGAATAATGATGATTATAGACCATGTAGATTGATAGTAAAATTGTAAAAATTTCATACAACCAGCTATGCAATTTAGCTATGTACATAATTTTCTTCAATTATGAATTTCATAGACTTTCACCTATTATTTGCAATTATCCTTTTTTATCAAGAATACCTTTTAGAAAACAAGTGTAAAATGATGGCTAAAAGTGATCAAGAGTCTAGAGAGGTAGAGAGAGACAAAGTAAATTATGGGTCTTATGTTGTCTAATGGAAATTGATTAGAAGTTTGGGAGTACCTCCTAAGGTGTAAGACCTTGGCTCCTTTAAGGCATTCCTTTGGATAAAGTTGGCTCTTCAATTAACCACTCTAATTCCCACAAGTTAAACTATTCCTAAGATAATAATCTACAAGGGGAAAGGAGGGATGATAGAAATGAAATAAAATATGGTGATGCACTATAGACATTAGGGGGTCCCTCTCACTTCATCCTTTTACAACATGGTGAAATAGAAACCCTAGAAACAACACCCACACATAGTATGTCCATTGTGAAATATAAGGCAAGAATACATAAACACAATAGAAAAAGGTAGATATGAGCCATGAGGTATTAATGTCTTAAATGTGTAAATTTTATTACATTAGTGAGAGAGGAATTTAGGTCTTATAGAAATTAGATATAGAGGTTGAAACACTTAGATATTTGGCACTCAAAAACATAAAAAACACCTCACATTCTCAAAGAGAGGAACCATTTATAATGAAAAACTTTACATCTTATATAACAAATAAGAGGGAAAAGAGAAATGAGAGGGAAAAGTTGAATCTTGGAAGTCAAAATCCCACCCTAAAAGTGGTTGTAAACATTAAATGCAAAAAAAAAAATCCTAACTATAAAATCCCTGCAAAAGTAATTTTAGATTTCAAATATTTTAAAATGGTGGTGCATTGATGTAAAATAGGTCTGTGTGTTGAAACAAGGTATTGGGCAAAAGAAATGGCCTCCATTAAGCTTTGAAACCTCTTATGACTGATATTGAATAAGAAAAGTTGAAAAAGGGGATTTTATTAGGTACCACTCTCAAAACATAGTGGTTGAAAGATAAAGGTATATTTACTTTAATATAAATCTTTGAGATGTTTCCAATGAATCTAATTTTACCTGATTTGGTGGCTTGAATAAAAAAATATTTCCGAAAAACTAGATATCTACCGCCTACCCACGCCATTAAAACTTGGAGGAAAATTTTTATTTTTAAACTATAGTATTCTTCCCCTTTTCTCATTTTCCACATGTTAGTATCTAATTTCTTACAAGCTTTAGGTCATTTCTCCACTTTATCTCCATTTTCCTCTATTTTCCCCAAACACAGACTCCATTCTTTTTGAAACCCAACTACCTAGGATCATGCCTTGTGGAGCAATCTTATATTCCTACCTTAATTTATAATTGATTTCAGCCAAATTCTAGGCCACATGTCACCCATTCAAGCCTATGCATACCCATCTAACCACCACTCAATGTTCACTTCCTCAACACCAGACTATATAGGATTGTACCATGTAATTTCACCCATTCAAGCCTATGCATACCCATCTAACCACCACTCAATGTTCACTTCCTCAACACCAGACTATATAGGATTGTACCATGTAATTTCACCCATTCAAGCCTATGCATACCCATCTAACCACCACTCAATGTTCACTTCCTCAACACTGGACTATACAGGATTACACCATGTGTTCAATCCCAAATTTTGGACTTTACCAACTCTAATCTATTTCTAAGGTCTGACTTTGTGCTACACAACACTCTTCCACATTATTTCCTATTCAGTTAAATAGCACCAAATATGGCCTATTTGAATTCTTATTAACCATATGGGATTGTACCACATGTTTCCCATTCATCTTTCATTCTTTGTTTTTCTTCTCCCCTATGTTCAACTCTTTCTTACACTTGACCACATGCGATTGCACTACATGGCACAATCTTATGCAATTTCAGCCGCATTATGCTCTATTCAACTCATTCTTCTCAAGTGGATTTATATCTTACTATGTTACCTCGAACCCATGTCTTAGTTTATTTTTCCATGTGCTCGATAGAAAACATGTGTCACGATCTGGTAGACCCTTTGCTTCAAGTTCATTCCCTAGTTGATTTCAAACCTCAATAAATGTTAAGTTAAGTGGAGCATTTTCTCCACTTATCATTTAAATATTTTTTAATACAAAGGCTCAAGCCCTTCTCCACTTGGTTAATGTGGGATAGCTCACCAAGATCAATATACATAGATACTACTCTTAAGCTTTACACATGACTATGTTTAGAACCAAATGGAAAATAGATCTTCTCCATTACTCATATCCCAAATATAATGGCTCAAATTCATCCCAAAGTGATCTAGAAACATTTTTAAAACTTGGGTATTTATGCCACCAGCATAGAAAGAGTTCAAAATTTCCCAAAGAAAAATGTGAGACTGTATAAGGCAAAACAAAGGAAAGATGTCAAGTTAATAGAGCTTGACAAAGAGAATAGGCCTCTTGATCTCTACAACTCTTTCAAAACCCTTTGTATATGACATGAGCTCTATAAAATGTAAAAACGTACAAAAGAGACCAAGAAATCATAAAAATGTAATAAAATTGGTGTATCACATTGTAGTTAATTAAAATGGAGTAGGAGGATCCTTTTGGCAACATTTCTGGCAACTCACAAGGGCCATTTACCTACTAAATGATACATTAGTATCTTTTTCATCCATTTTGCATAGAGTCAACTTTAAAATAAACTTGAATTCTTTTCATCTAGATTTTGGAGGCCTCTAAAATGTTTTACAATTCCCCAAAAAAATGTTCAAAAAATTATGTACAAAATTGAAACATATACACTTTCCAAATGACAAATACATGGTGTGCAACTAATTAACTAAAACATAGGTGTATGGATTAGTTAATATAAGCTATAAATAGTTGTAAATAAAGTAAATAGATGTTGTAAATAAATATAAAGATGACCCAAACAACTAATCTAATGAAAGTAGAAACCCTAATATGCAAGAGAAGTATGGAAAAGACTTAGCTAATTCGAAGGTAGATCTAAATTGTGTCATAGAGGTGATTGGATAAATAGAAATTAGTAACAATTGTGCAGAGGTCTCGAAAAGGATGGATCTGGACTATCTAATTGGACTCGAGCCCCTAGAGAGGGATTGGGGTGCCTGCGGGTGCTTTGGTTTACAAAATAGGCACCCTGGTCTATGCAAAAGATCTAGAACTGAATTTCATAGGGTTAGGAGTTGTTTCGAAACCCTCATTGTGTGTTTCATCAGATTCACTATCCTACGCCAGATGGCACTAATAATCCAAGATGATGAAATGACCTACAAAAGACTAAAAAGTATCAAAACCCTAAAAAAAGAAAAATGTAAATGAATGGATCGAATTGACCTCAACTGCCATAGCAGTGGGCTTATTAACTAAGCATTGCACTAAATTTCAAACCCAAATGTAGTTTTGGTGAGTGTGTGCATAAATTTTCCCTAGGTTCTCTTGTGTCAGTCACACTTTGTGAAGTAGCAAGCACTAACTAGATGTAGAAAATGTTATAGAATGTGTGCATGGAATAGAATAGAATCCTCCCCCTATGTTGTGTGTGATGTAGATGTCCTAGCCTTGTGCCTTGTTATGGAGCAATGTGGATGGAAGTGATCTCCAATGCAATAGATGGATGCAACTCTAGGTGGATGATAGTAGTGACTAGTGCTTGGTCCATCATTATGGTCTCATAACTTTATATTTATATGGTTATTTTGATCTGATTTTGTAATTAAACTCAAAAAGGTCAACCATCAAAAAGATAAAGATCTCAAATGGCTAGAAAGAGCCCAAAAAGTGGCAGGAAAGTGCAACAAGGATTAGGGCGCCCATGGTGGAACCAGGGCGCCCATAGGCACCCCAATACTAGCTTGGGTGCCTCGACACCCAGTATTAGCTTGGGTGCCACGGTCAAGGATAAAATAACCGAAGATGATTGAAATACACTAGGCATGTGGGTGTAAAAGGTTGGAAATGATGAAATAAAATAAGAGAAGATGTCCAAAAGATGGGGGTTAATTAGTACTTTCTTCACTCAAAAACCTTCTAAATAGTAGTATGAGACCAAGACTAAATAATGTCTGAAGTGCATGATTTTGTGTCTATGACAATAACACTTGTTTTGCAAAAAAGAAAATCCCCTCATAAAAACTGAGAAAACAAACCTAAGAAAAAAATTAGTAATTGGAAGTATTTGGAGAGTCCCTATAGCATACATAAAGCTCATATTTTGTACAAAATCAAGCCCAAAATGAAACAAATAAAAAGGGTAAACATGACACAAGGGAAATACTGAAAAGGGAAACTAATCTAACTGTAAAAAATGCATGCAAATAGTTAATGGATATTACTTAAGGAATACCCTATTGACTAGGATATGTAGAGGTTCACCTTGAAAGTTTTCCAATTCAAAGGCATTACTTTCCTTATATTTTGTGACCTAATGCAACCACTCTAGATTGTATCAAACTTATGATTCCTCCCAAGCCTATCCCTATATTTATCCCATTTTACAACAAAATATCCTTCATTGAACCCTTGGGGATGAGATTTATCATCAAAGCACATTTTTACAACCTATTTTTTATTATAATCTTGGCTCTTTCTCTAACTTTTTCCAGATCCACAAGCTCTGTAATTTTTATTCTTCTAGAATCACGATGTTACAATTTTAATCTATGAGAAAATTCAAGGGCTATGAATTCAAGTGAGACTGGAGACATTGATTCCATGTCATACATCAACATACAAGGATGATTTCTAATGGACTATTTAGGTGTTATTATATCAACCCACAATGATGTTATGAATTCGGTATGCCATTACCTATGGTTCTTATCCACATTCATTTTCATAATCTTCACAAGATTATTGTTCAAGGATTCATGTCAACCCAAAACATAAGAGGAAAAATAAAATAAGAGTAATGAAAAATCCCAATGATAAAAAACAACCAAAAAGCAAAGAGGGGTGAAACTGTTAATCATAGATGAAATTGTTTGATAGTTGTCCAAAATTGGTAGTTCCATATGAGGACCCAAAAAGTCAACCAATTGGAACCAAAAGCCATAGATTTCTATGCCACAATATAAGAAAGTGTGAAAGACTAAAACAAGTCAACAAAAATAGTCAATCAAGCCACACAACCATAAATCAAACAAGGACTTGTGCCACTAGACTTTTGACGCATTGCTCAAGCCTCATATATCTAAAATTTAATAAAAATTTCATGTACTTTGTGCCAAATTAAGGTGTCTATAGTAAATTTAAAACACCTTATTACTCCACATTTTGATACATATTCTTAAAAATCATATAGGGAGACATCATAACAGAAAACTAACTATTCCAATGAGTTTGAATGGGAAAAACCTATAAAATTCATGGTTGCATGCCTACCTTTGGGGAAAAAATTAAAAAGACAAAAAACTCTTAAACATAGACTATAACAAAAGAAATGACAAATTTAAAAAAAAATCCTTTTACGTAGCAGGTTTGAAAAAAAATGGTTTTTACTTAGCATGTTTGAACTCTAAACTTCCTACATGTTTAATGTCTTTAAAACACAACTTGACCAAATCCAAAAAATAACCAGCTTGATAAACAAGTGTTTAAAACTTGCATTTGCGCTCTTGTCTCCTTCAAATTAAAAATATCCATTGGACTTAAACTCAGGACCTCACCTTACATATAATATTTTATTGATTAATCACTTGCCATATTTTCTACATAGCACTTCATAACTTAACACCAACACCATACACAAAATTCTAGTTGTGTTGTATGCTAAAACCAAAAGAAAATATTGAATTTTTATTTTACTCATTATGAATTCAATACCAAACTCTCATTTTTTCTTCAGGAACATAATAATTCCTTTTAGGTAAAATTTTCAACTCCATTCAAAACCTTTTAATCATAATTTTTTAATAAATATTCACACCATTCATGTGTGGCAATCTATTTTCAACCATACACCAACAATTTTGATTATATTTGCAACCTTATGGAAATAAATTAAAAGAGGAACACTGACTAATCAATACTTGAAGCACACTTTAAGTCCACTCTTAAAATATGCACACAAGTAAATAACTCATGCTCACAAAAACAATTTTTCCACACCCATCAATTTTCTAACACCATGCACAATATCTTAACATCATATTTATTTGCATCATGTTCATACCCCATGGGAATTCACACCTCAAGCACTACTTTTCTTTCACACCCAACTCTTAGTAAACATATCATCAACATTTAAAATGTTATTGGTAGATTATGCAGATAAAAAAACTAAAAATAATGCTCTTACATAATGAATGAGAACCATGTTGGTTCAAAAAAAAGGAGACAAATTAACATTTTTCTATGTTTTCAATGCCATAAACAAATCTTCTCAATTCCCTTTTACAAGTTTATGCAAATTCTATGTCAGAGCTCAATCCAGTTCCTTGGATTGAACTGGTCATTAAAGATTAGTCTAAGACAAGGACCCCCGTAAATGTAATTGTTCTATGTGTTTCATGTTGTTCCCTGTGCTTTAAAGATCAGTCTAAGACAAGGAGAAGTGTCAATTTTAAATAGAGCTTGTGCCTTAGCAAGATAGATGAAAGGATTCAGTAGAAATGTCAGGGACTAGTTCAATTGACTGGTAAATCAAAGTATGAAAGCTTCAAGGTCACTGATGATCAGGACTATGTCTACATATTTCACAAAAAACTTGTAATCGACACCCAAATGATCCAAACCGCTCCAAAAAGTCGAAGCTTTTAAGGTCAAAAAGCAAGCATCCTAACCACAAAGTATAAAGTTGCAAAATTTAGTTAAAATGGACTTGGCCAATTAAACAAGCAAACAACTTTCATACGGCCGTTAAAATCCACCTCTCAAAAACACCAGTCGTTGGCATTTGAAAACCCATGGGAGACTAAGGATAATTCATTAGCGGGTTAAGTTTAAAGGTCTTTTGATGTTCATTTAGCTGTCAAAGTTCAACACTAGTAAGGCAAAGGCCACATGGCGGTATATCAATGATTAAAGGTAGGACAGATGGCAGCATTCCGTTAAAATTTTGGGAGATGGACCCTGGCAGATGTCAAAGCCTCGAAATGAATCACAATGCATAATTTTTTTAGGTCCAGGCTTGGGTCAGTGAAGGTCATAGAGCACGTGGTGGGTGAAGGAAATGACATATGTCACACATCCAATAGGCCAAGAGGGACACATGTCTCCATTTTGGCTCTCTTCATAGCATTTGGGCTCCGCACACCTCAAACCTGTAGAATAAACCAAGCTCCATAATATTTTAAGTCTAGATGATTAGTAGGCAGACATGGTGGAACATGACAGGACAAATGGCCCAGTTAAAAGGCACTAGATGGTGATAGATCAATGGTCCCAAGGGGACACGTGGCATCATTATGTCACATTTTAAGGTGATGGACCTTGGCAGACCCCAAACCCCAAAAATGAGGTGGATTTTAAATACTTTCTGGTCTGGATGGAAGGTCAAGGCATAGTCAGTAGAAGCGGTGGAAAAAATAGATAAATGGCCTAACTAAATGATGTCATGTGGTACAATATCAATGGTCCAAAGGGACACGTGACACCATTTCGTAACTCTTCAAGGTAGATGCACTTGGCAGATGTGAAGCTTATGGAATTAATTATATTGAGTAACATTTCAGGTTCGCGGTGACTAGATTGAAAGGTCAAGAAGGATGTGGCGTAGCTAAGTAATGACATCTAGTGCAATATCAACGGCCGGTAGCAAACACGTGGCGGCATTCCAAAAAATTTTGAGGTGATGGGCTCATCCAGACTTCAAGCCCCAGAATGAGCCAAAACATATGGTATTTTGGGTCCACCCAACCCCTGCAACCAATTATTAGGGAATAAAAGATAAAATATGTGGAATAATCCCTTACAGAATCGTAATAGCAGAAACTAATATGCAAAAAGTATTACAGATCTCAAATAAAAGTGCAGAATAAATAACACAACACAGAGAGACAAGATTTAACGTGGTTCACCCAATTTGGGCTATGTCCACCAAGAATCACTTGCTCAGATTTTATTACAAGCCTCCACTCTCTCAATACAATACCCAGATCCATTTGGAGCTATGCTCAACAAACTCTACAGAATTGACACCCGAATTCAAAGCACATCTGCAATACATTTTCTTGTATATCTATCATAGCATAAGACCATATAAATAGACAATTGCTTAAGCAGTTTGGTAC
Source organism: Taxus chinensis (assembly GCA_019776745.2). Lineage (NCBI taxonomy): Eukaryota > Viridiplantae > Streptophyta > Pinopsida > Cupressales > Taxaceae > Taxus > Taxus chinensis. Next base: position 500,236,273 of record CM034152.1, on the reverse strand, counting down.
AAAAATGTGGGTATCAAAACCATGGGCAAAAACCATGGGTATCAAAACAATGGGCAAAAAACCATGGGTATCAAAACAATGGGTACCGAAAAAACCATGGGCCCAAAAATAGCCCATAATGGTTACCCATTACCCATGGGTTAATAAACCACCCATGAAAATTTGCTTTGGGGGATTTGCCCTCGAGCCCCCATCGATCGGGGGGGCTTCACCCCCCCAAACCCCCTTGACCCACTCACTGGTGAGCGGGACAGCCATAAAAATACCTAAGTGTAACACATAAAAGGTGTACCACACTCTAACATGAAAACAGGCTCCACAAACATAACACCAATGAAAACCAACATGTGGTGTAGAGAAAGAAAATTCAAAATAAACACACGTATGCAGAGGTAATCTCCAAGACCAATCAAATGTTGCCACTTGTCATGCTCTTGTTCATCTCAACATGTAAAAGTTCAAAGGGTCATGTCTTTCGATCCAGAGCTCCAAATCTTAAAAAAATTATATCGTTAGAAAGGTCTCTTTGAGCCCTTCACTTTAGTATCATCAAATTTAGGAATTGATAGAGTTTGGTGGGAGAAAATAGGAAAACGTCTTTAACATTCAAGGTGCACTCCCAATGTTGGCCAACCACCCCTCTTGATGGATTTTGGTGTTTGTTTCTTCTCTAAACACAAAGGACAGAAAGAATGAATAACTTTGGTAGGATGTTGATACTCCTTTACAGAATTTTAATGCACCTTGTTGGTGGTTGTAGAGGGAAACCATATTTTTCTTCTTTCTCTCTCTCTTTCTCATCTTCTATATATTGTAATAGTCTGTCATTTGTGCGAGGAGGTAGATTGTGGGTAGTTGTAGAAGTTTTTGATTAATTTCATTTTTTTGTTTTAGTTTCTAGCTTCTAGCAAGCAATTGTTGTATACATTCTGTAAGGAAGAGATAAGGTGGTTGTGTTGTACAACCATTAACAGGTTTTAAGGGCATTTGTTTGTGTTCCCTAGCCATATCTTACATGAAGTTATCTCTTTGTGATTGATCAAGTTATACTTTTCCTTTCTCATGTTTTAAAGGAATGAAAGATGCAATATTGATTCTGCTACTAGCTTTCATTGGTTTTACTTAGTTGAATACACAAGGGTCTTTCTTAGTTATTTTATTCTTCTGGATACTGTGAGATTATTGCAGAATAGTATATACTTTGCAATGGTTAAAATCAGTCGTAAAATCCTATAGGAAACACCACTTTTGAATAGTTCTTGTAATTCCCTTAAGGGTCTTTCAAGTGTATAAGATAAATATAGCAAGCACTTTATCTCATCTCTAACTCCATGATTTGTAGTTAGGATTGGGAAGACTATAGAAAAAATTTGTGCTAGTTGAGTATCAATGAATGCAAATGTTATTTCACAGATCATGTTAAATTGATTTTTCTTTTCAAGCATCATAGTTAAGGATGGACGCATTCCATGGGAACACTAATGTACCACAGTCATAAAATCAACTACCCTCCCCCCTCCAAATCTCCATTAAAACCACCCAAGTTATCTACATACCAACTAAGCATATTGTACATGCAAACCAAAAATATGCTTATTCTGCAAAGCTAAGATTTAAAATTGTTCATTACCAGTGAGCTTTGCCAAGAATCCCACCAAGTCTATGATCCAATATCATTTAAAATAGCCTTGGCCAAAACTGTTATGCAAATGCAGTATCTAAAATTGTTTATTATCTATCCAATAGATTTGTGTTTGATTTTCAAGTGCTTAGAATCAATCGAGTGACAACTCTTTTGAGAGAAGTATTGTATCTGTGGCTACACTTGCTTCAAATTGATTTACACCAACCATAAAGGAAACCAAGCCCTGAAATATTAGAATGAAATTGCCCAAGTTTCAAGGAAATAATGCTATTAGTGGTGTTCATCATTTGAAACTATTTCAAAATCTATTGGAAGACTATGATGTTGGGTTTGAGAATGTATGTGTAAATTTTTTTATACACACTCTCGAAGAATATGCTTGTGATTGGTTAAAAGCCTTGCCTGATGGATCAATTGATTCATAGCAGAAGATTGAAAATGCATTCAAATCTTCATATGGTGATATAGTTGATCCAATATTTCTATTATCTAAGTTTGAGAACATTAAAAAGAATCCCAATGAGTGTGTCCATGACTTCAATACAAGATTCAATAAAACCTTGACAAGATTTCCCATTAGTATAAGACCCAATGATGAGTCTTGTCTTATTAAGTATTCATATGCATAGGAAAGCAACATACTACTTAAGGGATAAAAAATCCTTGAAGTATGAGACAATATTTTTCCATGGCTCTCCAGATCGAGATTAATATTAAAGCTACTGGAAAGCCACCAAGGAGAGAGGGTGAAGTTGATTAACCCAGAAAATCCTCAAACCAACAAAATAGTTGACCTTAAGGAAGTTGTCAAAACTTTGGCAAGGGTTGTTTAAAAAAATCTTATAAGCTTGTAACGGCTAAGAAGGGATTGTCTCCCAATCCTCATAATCAACATCCGAACACTAGACACAATACATTTGGAAATCAAGGTAGAGGAGAGAATTGGGCTAAAGATAGAGGAAAAGGACGTATGGGTTCAGGTAGAAAGTACAAAAATTATAGAGATAACAAAGTAGTCCCTGACCCCTTCATGGGAAGAGTATGTACTATTGAAGAAGAACATGCCATTGATTGGTATGACAAATGCTTGATGCCCCATGTACCTTGTGATCTACCTGCAGATGATGACAGTGATGAAGCTTATTTTAGTGATGTATTCATGATGGAATGTCAACCAAAATGTGAGCAAGATGTATCTTCTATTGACCTCCTCTTTACCCAAACTGTGGTTGATTTTTGGACTTGTGTTGAATAACTTAAGTCTCTCCCTATTGAAATTAATGTTGAGGCTGATATGGCCCAAGATTTTGAATTACCTAATATTGATGTTGAGTATCTTAGAGCTTTGATGATCAAGAAATATGATGGTGATGTTCCTTCTAGTGAGGATAGAAAATTATTGATCAATGTTATAGTTTCTCAAGAAAAGGAATACGATCGTAGAAATAGACAAATTAAAGGACCAACTCCTATAGCCAAAGCTAAGATGTCTATTCTTTCTAATATCCCCAAAGATGCTCCTCAGAAAAATGTATTTAATAGAACCCATGTAATTCATCTTGAGCCAAGAAGTTCTACCCCAAACCCCGTTAAGAAGAACCTTTTTCCATCTGATAAAACTGTAATAGTGCCTTCTAATGCTCCTCTCCCCAAGTATAATGTATGTGATATGGCTCAGATTTTAAGTCAAATAAATTTATTACAGTTCCCATTGTATAAATGTTAAGAATCCATGAGCATAAAAATTGGGCCTTAGATTATTTAAGATTTAAAGAAGATGAGATTGTTACAAGTAAAGTCTTGTTAATAGAGAAATCATCTCCACCATTGTTGAAGCTGAGGTACCAAAAACTGAAGAAGATATGGAAACTCCTCCTGAGGTATACTCTGGGAACTTCTTTGGTAAAAACACAATTGGATGTTGACCCCTTTTTCACATCACTTATTATAAATGGGTGGCTCTTACACAATTACTATGTTTGATTTTGGAGTATCATGTAGCATCATGCCTCTTGCAGTCATGAATGAGTTAAACCTTAAGATAACTATTGATTTTGGAAGATGTTATGTTATGGATTCTAGAGAAGTGCCTGTGGTGGGATATGTGAAAGGATTGATTGTATAAATGGCATCACATCTAGGGAAGTACTTGACTATGAATTTTTTCATTGTTGAATACCCTCCAAGTGGGGGATGTTGTTCTCAAGAAATTGGGCAGTTATTGTGGGTGGAAGTGTCCAAATGGATATGTCATATGCTTCCATACCATTAGAAGGAAAATTGGTCAAGTTATACAGAGAAGATAAGATGCTACACCTCATTGAAGATCCTAATAATTCTTCCTATCAAGTAATTTTTGTTGATGTTGACATGGAGAATTTTATAGGCAATGTTGACTTTGAAGATCAATATATGGATGATAATATTTAGTTTGAAGACCTTGCGGTCCCATGGACCATGACCTTTGATTGAGTAGACTCAAGTGTTGAAAATGGCTCTGGAGTTATTATAATTTCTCCAAATCAAGATTCTTTTAATTTCTCTTTCAAATTGAAGTTTGAATGTGATAACAATATTGCTAAATATGAGGCCTTGCTCCTTAGTTTAAGAATTGCATGGAAGCCTAGGATTTCTCAAGATCCCATAAGGGTTTGGATGGGATGTAGCATGAGTAAAGAAGAAAATAAATCTTGTGCCAAATTGCCAAAGAAATATCAAGATTGTTTGGCATGGTTTTATCCAAAGGGTCGTGTATGATTTTGTATAGTGTATAACTATGTTTCTATCTTATTGTTTTGTTTTGTTTTGTTTTGTTTTTTCCTGTTTGTTTTTGTTTGTGTTGTTTTTCACTTTTTGTGCTCTAGTCTACAATGACCAAATTTCTATATTTTTCTATTTTCCCCAGGTTTGTTTTGCATCTATTTTAGAAGCCATGTGTGTTTTATTTACTCGACTCCTTGCCCAATAGACTAGGCATCTAGTCTTTGTTCTTTTAGCACCCACAGGGGGTGCCCATCCCTGAGCAGGAGTCCTATGTTGGAGCTCAATCCAGTTCCTTGGATTGAACTAGTCATTTTCATAAACTCCCCGTAAATTTAATAGTTTTGTGTGCTTCTTATTGTTCCCCAAGCTTCAAATATCAGTCTGAGTTAAGGATAAGTATCAATTTGTAATAGATCTTGTACATTAGCAAAACAAATGAAAGGATTTAGTAGAAATGTCAAGATACTTGTTCAATTGACTGGTAAATCAAAGTATGAAAGCTTCGGGCTCATTGATGATCAGGACTATGTCTACGTATTTCACAAAGAACCTATAATCGACACCAAAATAATCCAAACTACTCCAAAAAAAGCTATGAAGGCTCAAAAAGCAACCAACCATGAACCAAAAAGTATAAAGGGTGGTTAAAATTTAGTTAAAATGGAATTGGCCATTTAAACAAGAAAAAGATGTTCATATGGCCGTAAAAATCCACCTGTAAAAAACAATGGTTGTTGGCATTTGAAAACCCACAGGAGACTAAGGCTAATTCTTTAGTGGGTTAAGTTTAAAGGTTGTTTGATGTTCATTTGTCCATCAAATTTTAACAGCACTAGGTCAGGGCCATGTGGTGGAATATCAATGGACTTCAAGGCTGGACACATGGTGATTCCGGCTATTCCATCAAACTTTTGCGGACCCTCACGGAGTTAAAGCCCTGGAGTAGATCATAATTATAATTCTTTGGGTCATGGCTTGGGTCAACAAAGGTCAAAGAGCACATGGCGGGTGAAGTAAATGACATATGACACATATCCAATGGGCCAAGATGGATGCATGTCACCATTCTGACTCTCTTCAAAGAATTTGAGCTCCATGGACCTCAAACCCACAGAATAAAGCACAAAGCAATAGGATAGACTGACAGGTCTGGATGGTTAGTAGGAAGACACTATGGATCACATGGCAATTGTTAGTTGAAGCCTAGTTAAAAGGTTTCAAATGGCAAATAAAGTGTGGATCTTTCCTAAGGGACATGTGGGTGGCATTGTCATCAAATTTTAAGGAATGGACCTTGGACTAATTCCAAACCCGAGGAACATGGAGCTTTTTTAAAGGCTTCAAGTCTAGATGGAAGGGCACGACATAGTTAGCGAACGTGGTGGAAAGAACAGACAAGTGGCCCATCCAAACGATGCCACGTGGTATAAGATCAATGGTTTAAAGGGACGTGTGGCACCATTCCGTCACTCTTCAAGGCATATGCTCCTAATGGATGTGAAGCCCACAAAATTAATTATATTGAGTAACATTTCAAGTCTTTGACATAGGCAAAAGAAGGAGAGTGACAATGTTTTGTATTGGCCACACGTGGTACAAGATCAATTTTTAAAGGGACAAGTGGCAAATTCTAGACCTTCTCGTAAAGGAAGAGGAAAGAAGAATGAATTGAAAACAATTGAGTAGCGAAGTGACCCAACTGAGCCAATCAAATACTGACACATGAGAAGGAAAAGTAAAACATGCACACATAGGCAGGAGGTAATCTCCTGAGACCAATCAAAGGCCTCCATGTGTCATGCTCATGTGATCCTCGACATAAAAAACTTCAGAGGGCCATATATTTCAATCTAGAGCTCCAAATATTATAAAATTTATATCATTGGAAAGGTCTCTTCAAGTCCTTCACTTTGACATCATTAGATTCAAAAATTAATGATATTTTCAGGAGAAAAAGTAGAAAACATGTTTTGCATTCAAGATGTAGTCCTAGTGTTGGTTCAACCACCTATCTTGATGGAGTATGGTGTATGTTTCTTCTCTAAACACGCAAAAAAGGGATGAATGACTTTGGCAGGAAGCCCATACTCCTTTGTAGGATTTTAATGCTTTTTGGTTGTGGGTGAAGAGGGAAATCAGATTTTTCTTCTTTCTCTCTCTCCCTCATCTTCTATATATTGTAAGAGTATTTCCATTTTGCTAGGAGTAGGATTGGGGGTAGTTGTAGAATTTTTTTGATTAAGTTCAGTTTTTTTGTTTCAGTTTATAGATTCTGGAAATCAGTTGTATTATATCTAGTCTGTAAGGAAGAGCTAAGGTGGTTGCGTTGTACATCCATTAGCAAGTTTTGAGGGTATTTTTTTGTCCCCTAGCCAAAACTTACAAAAATAGATCTCTTTGTGATTGATCAAGCTATACTTTATGTTTATCTTGTTTCAAAGGAATGAAAGATGCAATATTGTTTATGTACTATCTTACATTAGCTTTACTTTGTTGAGTACACAAGGGTATTTCATAGTCCCTGTATTCTTCTGGTTACTGTGAGACTATTGTAGAATATTGTCTCTTAGGCAATGGTTAAAATCAGTTGTAAAATCCTATAGGAAGCATCACTTTTGAAGAGTTTTGTAATTCCCTTAAGGGTCTTTTGGGTGTATAAGACAAATATAACAAGTGCTTTATCTCAGCTCTAACTCCATGATTTGTAGTTAGGATTGGGAAGACTGTAGACAACATTTGTGCTAGTTTAAGTATTAATGAATGCAAATGTTATTTCACAGATCATGTTAAACTGATTTTTATTTTCAAGCATCATAGTTAAGGATGGATTCATTCCATGATAACATTAATGTACCAAGGTCATAAAATAAGCTACCCTTCCCCCTTCAAATCTCCATTAAAACCAACCAAGTTATCTACATACCCACTAAGCATATCATACCTAAAAACCCATACATATGCTTATTCTGCAAAGATCGAATTTTAAATTTGTTCTATTACCAGTAATGATTTGCTAAGAATCCCACCAAGTTTTTGATCCAATATCATTTAAAGAAGCCTTGGTCAATAATGTTATGTAAATGCAATATCTGAAGTTGTTCATTATCTTTCTGTTAGATTTGTATTTGATTGTCAAGTGCTTACAATAAATCAAGTGACAACTCTTTTGAGAGAAGTATTGTATGTGTGGTTGCACTTGCTTCAAATTAAATTGCATGAACCATAGAGTAAACTAAGCCATGAAATGCTTTTCCTTTATTCAGATCCCCTACTAGGTACTTTCACCTTGGTCTAGGTAGATCCAAAAGTAGCAGGGTAAATCCATTCCCTTTTTGAAGGTTCCTAATTATCACCTCCTTGACTTGAGTCATTGAGTTGAGTGTCGAACAAACCCCTGACTATCAATGACAAGAAATTTTCATTGTTCATAACTCTCTCAGAGCTAGCCCACTCAGGATAGCTACTCATATGCTTAGGGGTGTTATTTTGGGAGCCAACAGTCTATACCCAACACTCTTAATGGTTTATGGATATTCAAGTAGATTTCTAGTAATATCCCTCCTTATTAATTCTTCATAACGTAATTTTCTCTCTAAAATTTACTCTTAAAATTTCATTCAAATAATTAAAAATATAAAAAATCCAAAATACTTCACTAAAACATTTTTAAGGAAGAAGGTTAAGAAGTTTTCCATGCCTTTTGATCTTTTGAGCTCCAACACCAATCATCAACTTTGATACAAAAGTTAGCTCCAATCACAAAGGTAAATGACAGACATGTTGACCCCCTAATTATTTTTAACCCTTCAAATTTTTGGATATTTGGGTCACAATCTAAAATGGGAAGTCAAATAATTGGGTGTTCGTGACTAGTATAAGCCACATAAGCATAAAAAGTGGTGCACTTACATCCTTAATATCTCTCTCTTTGTCCACACATCCATACATCCTTAACATACCTCTGCACAACCCTTTCCTACACATTCCTCTACGTGTTCACCATATAACTTCTACAATGCTTCGCCCACCATCATGTGAGCCACCTTACAAGTTATGGATCTTATATGGTGATGATAGAGGAAGATATGAATCTAGTGGAGATGGTTGAAGACCACTCAAATGATATGTGGTCCCTTGAGTTTGAATTTAATGTTTTTATTTGGGTTGAGATAAGGTTTTTTCATAAGAAGTTGAAACAATTCATGGACACAATTGCTTGCAAATATGTGGTAAGTAGGTGAATGATGATGTTGATCATGAGAAAGGAGAGATATCCAATGAAGCTTAACAAAACAAATCATTTGTTTCCAATCATTTCATCAAGATATATGATGGGGATTTGTTGAGTGAATATGAGATATTTTATTTTTCTTTTGATGAAGACAACTTCTTTGATGATGGACCAGAGAATGGGAGAATGTGAGAGTTATGTAACAATGATCTGATTCAAGATAAATATTGTATCAACTTGGAGACCAACACAACAACCCATGATGATTTCAAAGAGGTTGGTGACATACCAATTTTGGCCTCATCCTTATGTTCGTTCTCCTTTCAAGAGGATGACATACCATGTGAGAAACACCACAACCTTAGTATTAAATAGAAGGTACAAAATTAAGTGGTTCATGTAAAGTGGGGTTGTTTTCATGAAAGGATGACTATTAATCAACATGGAATTTTTGGTGGCCTTAAGCATTGTGGAAACCCAACCATGAACCAATTCTCTAAATCAACTATCAAAGAGGGCATTACAAATAAGGAATCAACGTTTTCCAAATAATATAGGTGGGATCATATTTCTATAAGCTACGTGTGATTGAGAGCTATATTTTTGTTGGAAATGATGTTGAGAACATGGAATTAGATGCAATATTGAAATTGAAAATGATCTCAAAGAAGATAAAAGTGCTTCAAGAAAACAAGGATGATGCTATATTTGAGGATATCTTTACCTCTCGCAAGGCTAATGTAGGTTGTTTTAAGAAAAGTTATGCAACATCCACTTTATTTGGTATGTGAAAATCCATTGCCTCATTTATTTTTATGAGGCACTTGAGGAAGGGAACCTAATTTTTTGAGTCTGTTAATGGGTTCATGCATCATTTTCATCTTATGTTTCCATTACATAGGTAACACAAGAACTAGAGTAAGTATTGAAATCAAGTTGTCCCCTGTATGTTTTGGTGATTAGGGTTTTGGTATTTTGTGTTTATTATATTTGTGTGTTATATTTTAGTTTTAATGTGTTTCCCTTTCCCCTTGTGTTCCTTTGCGGGTATCCTACTTCCTTACCCTTTATAGCTCAAGATGTGTAAACGTGTCAATATTGTGTGTGTGTGTGAGTGACCCCATAACCCAATGGAGAAAGTATTATTCTTGACCAAGAGATTCTTAAGTTCATTCGTGTCCTATTTGTCTATCGATCAAGGTCAAAATCCACTCCAAGTTATGTCTGCAAGAAAGAGTATGTTGTTGACCCCTTAAAATAATTTTAACTCTTCAAAAATTTGGGTATTTGGGTTATAATCCATAATGGGAAGTGAAAGTATTGAGTCGTCGTGACGAACATGATCCACTAACCATAAAAGAGTTGTATTTATATCCTTTTTTTCTCTCCACCTTCACATCCATGCATCCTTACAATCACACTCCCACCATTCGCAATACACCTCAAAATACAAGCCTTGTGTTCACATCAAACGACCTTCCCTGACACACCTCCACATGAACCTCACCTATGTAGGCCCATGCATACTCACAACATATTTTCCATAATCTACATGTTGCATCGCCAAGTTGTGTGATCATGTTCTCCTTTAACTCACCCTCCATGCATTCACCTCTTACTCATCACTTCCCTACATGCCCCATGCCTCTTCATGAGATTTTCCCTGCACAATCCATCCTCGCCACCCACTCTTATTGTTTTCTTCATGTGCATCCACAAGCTCACATGCATACCTTTATTCATGTTTTCTCACATAGGATTCCACCTCTCCTTAGGCACTCTACTGAATGTATGCAATTGTGCCACATTTTCCTTCCCTTACACACCACTCCCACACACCGTAATCCTTTGAGTGTGCATTTATTATGCATTTGAATCCTTGTTTATCTCCTCTAAACTCCATTACAACACACACCATTATGACCCTTGACCACATGGGACCTTAATTCATTTTACCAAGAATGCTCACCCCATGTGGCCTACACATGCCATCCTCTTTCTTATTCTTATGTTATTCTTCCTATCAATAATACTCTTTACCCATGACGTCATCTTCTCATTATTTTACACTCACACATGTCACCCAACCTCCTTGAACAACCTCACCAAGTGACATCCTTCCATGCTTACTATTATCCAAAATGGTGCCCCAGCTCATTTTTGTGGCTAACTCCTTGTGTTCTTGCCTCTCTTGTGCCTCAGTCCACATTTTTTGATTTTAAGGCACTCAAGACCTTCTGGAAATGACACCATTGGATAGAGCTCTTTCTCAGCTTTCTAGAAAGGTAAAGATTTCCTCCTAACTCCACGTATTTTTCAAGTCATGGCTCGGTGGAGTTTTTGTGGGAAATTTTCCCTTGCAAGGTCCGCAGCCAATCAGAACTCGCCACGTGTCCAGGTCAAAAATATCAAGCGATCCGATTTTGGCCTATTTTTGCCCTAAAACTTCAAATTGCCATAACTTTCGATCTAGAGCTCAGATTTTCACATGCTTTATATCAATGGAAAGTTGGTGAAATTCTCTATAATATTCCATGGTCAATTTTGAATTTTGGTTTAGTTTGGAGGGAGAAAATCAAAAAATGCTTCTGGTATGCGCCCATGGACAGAACTAACGTTTAAACAACCAATTTTAATGCAAAATGGGTCGCATTCTTCTCTAGCATGGTCAAAAATGTCAGGGCATGGGTTTGTAAGGACCTCCATGCTATTTTTAATGGATTTTGGTCAATGGGGAATGGCTCCCACATTTTTTCACGTTTTCTCTCTCCTAGGCTCGACCCATGCATTGTAAAAGCCAGATTTGGCTCATTTCTTGAGGGTTGAACACTTTTTGGCATTGCAAACTTCTTCTTTCACCTCCAGCAAGTGATAGTTGTAAGAATCAGACCTTTTTCACAGTTTGCAACAGGTTTATACCTCTTTGATGGTGGAATGCAAGATATTTTTACATGGAATTGACAGTGCAAACTCTGTGAATGCTTTCAGTCCTCTGTTTGTATTGTTCTACTTCATTTTAAGACCTCTAATTACATCTATCAGCTTGTGTATGTTTTCCCTTGTTGCATTTCATGAATTTGTGTCTATTTACAAGGCAAAAAATGTTTCACCACTCCTTTTGGTGCATCACCATCTTTAGTTTAGCTTCATTTTTGCATTTTTATCCCTGTCTCCTTGTAATTTAGAGTAGGATTAGGATCTGAACCTCTGTAGTTGTGCAAAATATAGATCTAAATCAGATGATTTTGAGGAACCAGCCTCTAATCTGGAGATTCCTCTCTCATTTTCACAAGTCCCACACTTAGAGAGAGGTTTCCATGTTGTGCAATCACACTGGATGCCTAAAACATCAATTCAGAACCTTGATTTGCATCTAGGGGTGCTGCTGATTTGCAACAACACTTACTTTACGTGATGTCTTTTCCAACACTCTCACATGCACATTTATCGTGTTCCATGCAAACCTCTCACTTGCAATCTTTCCACAAATTCCTCACTACTTATGTAAACATACAACTCATGTTCACCTCCACTTATGTGTCTGTGTAGAATTCCCCTCCACACTTACATGCACATGCCACAACTACCCACGATATTGCACCTTGTACATCCCTACCATAACTTATCCCTCTCAGCATAGCCAATGCATACACCTACCTCTATCTCTCCTATTTTGTGATTAAACTCCTTCTACATACCTTATAAGCCCATGCCCTCATATAAATCATCCTTGATATGCATGCACTTGTCACCTCCTATCGCACATGGCCTCTTCTTCCAATCGCGTGTGCACAAAGCTTACACCTAAATGTACACATGTACACTTATACCTTCCATGTTGTACTTGTTTCTTTCTCCTGCACATCTTCATCACAAGCAACCTTGTCATACCTTCGTGACATCTCCTCACATGTATTTTTATGCTACAACTCATCCATACAATTGTTGCAAGTGCACTCATATACCTTCACTCCTTTGTGCCTAGAACCTTCCGCATCTTTGATTACTTTTTATGCTGCGTGCCCATTCTATCATGTGACCCTACCACACTTCTTGCGTATAATGCATATTTTGGGTGAAAAGACAAAAAAATAAGGTAATTTAAAGGTCACGGGAAGCTCAATTTGTGTTTGGCTTAGAGGTCTCCACCCTTGGATCTTGGCCTATACTGCAACAAAGAATGCACCAGGGGCACTACCCTTCAACCTCGATGGGATCTACTGCCTCTAAACCCATGCTTCTAGAATTCAAAGAGCACAAAAATACACATGAGAAAAATGTGCACCAGGAAGGCAACACACTGTTAGATCACTCGTGACAATAGTGCAATCTTTTTCAGTATAGAGAATCATCAAGGATTTCTCACCAAGTCTCGACTATTGAGAATCTAAGTAGGTGAAAGAAATACAAAAATGTGCAAAAAAGGGCCAGTTCAATGCCTTGGAGAGAATTCTAATTCTATCTTTTTCCTACTGTAAAAACCTATATTTAGCTTGTCACAATTCAAATTCTTAAATTGCGCTAGTTATATCCTTTCCCCAAATTGACAACTATCGTCAATAATGTCATTTCTCTTCTATCACTATTAATTAGTTACATTACTTAATTATTAACTCTTCTATCAAACAAATAGGTCATTATGACCTTCCATTATAAATCCCCCTTTCATCTAAACTAATTATATTAATAATAATTATCTCCTCCTCTTTCATTAAACATAAAATCATCATTTATTTGATTAAATTCCCTCCCATAGTCTAATCATGCTTAATTATATCCTCTAAAAAATCTTTATAACTTGTCACCTATTAATTAACCCTCACTTAGTTAATTAATAAATCCCCCAAACCCCATGAGTCACTAAGGAAAAAATAAACTCTCGTAAGTTGACTCAACCCCTTTCAACATCCTATCCACAACTGACTTGAACATAGCTATTTTATCCCACATGTAAAGGGATGTAGAGATTCCTTTTAAATCCATTGGTGCTATATAATGAGCCCTCCTCCTACCTTCACTCCTTGTGCCTAGAACCTGCACGATCTTTGATACTTTTTATGCTGCGTGCCCATTCTATCATGTGACCCTACCACACTTCTTGCGTATAATGCATATTTTGGGTGAAAAGACAAAAAAATAAGGTAATTTAAAGGTCACGGGAAGCTCAATTTGTGTTTGGCTTAGAGGTCTCCACCCTTGGATCTTGGCCTATACTGCAACAAAGAATGCACCAGGGGCACTACCCTTCAACCTCGATGGGATCTACTGCCTCTAAACCCATGCTTCTAGAATTCAAAGAGCACGAAAATACACATGAGAAAAATGTGCACCAGGAAGGCAACACACTGTTAGATCACTCGTGACAATAGTGCAATCTTTTTCAGTATAGAGAATCATCAAGGATTTCTCACCAAGTCTCGACTATTGAGAATCTAAGTAGGTGAAAGAAATACAAAAATGTGCAAAAAAGGGCCAGTTCAAGGCCAGTGGAGTATAATTCTATCTTTTCCTACTGTAAAAACCTATAATTTAGCTTGCACAATTTAAATTCTTAAATTGCGCTAGTTATATCCTTTCCCACAAATTGACAACATATCGTCAATAAATGTTCATTTTCTCTTCTATCACTATTAATTAGTTACATTACATTAATTAATTAACTCTTCTATCCAACAAATATGTCAATTAATGACCTTCCATTAATTAATCCCCCTTTCTATCTAAACTAATTATTATTAATAATTAATTAGCTTCCTCTTCCATTAAATCAATAAATCATCATTTATTTGATTAAATTCCTCCCATAGTCTAAATCATGCTAATTATTCCTCTAAAAATCTTTTATAAGCTTGCTCACCTATTAATTAATCACTTAGGTTAATTAATAAATCCCCTCAAACCCCATGAGTCACTAAAGGACAAAATAAACTCTCTTAAGGTTGACTCAACCCCCTTTCAACCATCCTTATCCACAACTGACTTGACCTAGCTATTATCCCACATGTAAAGGGATGTAGAGATTCTTTTATCCATTGGGCTATATAATGAGCCCTCCTCCTACCTTTCTATTTACACCTTTACAAACCTAAATGAGCATAGAGCCTATATTATAGCCATTTTCATCATCTTAGAGCATTCTCCATTGGAGTAGAGCTAAGCATCATCTCTTTGCATTCAATCATCCAAGCTAGTTTTGTAAATATCAATGGAGTTAATCAAGAAAGGCCTTGTTGCCATGACTTGATGAACCTCCATCCTCAAGCCTCTTGGATCAAACAACAATTATCAACCCTTTGATAGCTAAAGGATCTACCTAGGTCCATTGCATAGACTTAGCTTTCTAAAGAGTAGAGCAATAAATGTTTACATGTTAGTTTGAAGTTCATTTTCAAGGTTATAATGCATAATGTTGATGTTTATTACTTGTTTAGCTCTTAGAATGATGGTGTATATATGTTAGTTTAGCATTTTTTTGAAGCTACTAGGTGTTAGTTTCAATTTCACTAACATGGTTAACTAATTCTTTCACACATTTGGCACACCCAGTGGGATGGATCCTTAGTCCCTTAGTATTGTAGTTCAAATTTTGTTGTTATTTCAACATTTGGCTAACCCTTAATATGCACATGTGTGAAATAATATTAAAATTCTTATGATTTTGCTAACCTTGAATGTGTGGAGTCTTATTTAGAGGTTTAATTTTGATGGGTTATTGTCAATTTTGAGCTAACATGTTAAAATTTGAACCTTTTTGAACTTGTTTACATCATTGGGCTGTATTTTAACATCATCACTAGGTACAATTTTTTGTAGGGACACATAGGTATAGAAAACAACACACAAGCACTAATCCCAACACGCACACACATTGTTGTAGTATTGTACCTTTCTTCTATCAGAAACCTGTCAGGCTAGCGCAGACACCCTAAAGGTAGTGCATACACCCTTTTGCTAGCACACATGCTTTGTGTCTGTATTAGTGACGCATGCACCCATTTTCTAGCGTAAACATCCCACTGTCAGTGCAATTGCACTGTCATAGCTTCTTGTACCTTCTAATTCACTTCCCATGTGCAAGCATCTATCCTCTAGCGTAGATGCACTGATGCATGCGCAGGCACTCTGCAGACCCACTAAGTTTACACAGAGGCACACATGCACCATAACCCACATGCACACACCATAACCTACACGCAGGTACCTCAGTCCAGACTTGCATATCAATTCCATGTTTACAAAGACTTGTGTCATTAAATACTAACATCATTGCAGGTTTAATCTGATTAATTTTATTTTACAAGGTATGCTTACATGCTTTTGTTAAATTATATTAAACATTGGATAAAACTTGCATTCTTAATCATAAGAGTAAGGTCATGTATGCTCTCCCCTCGCATCTTTTGTGGAAATATTGGGAATTAGAAACAATTCTTATCTCTTTCATTTCTTTGAAAAATGTTCAGAATGTCCAAATTGGGTCAAGATGTATGTATTTTGCGTTTGAATTAAGTATTTTCCATTTGTT
The DNA here is from genome assembly GCA_019776745.2 of Taxus chinensis. Lineage (NCBI taxonomy): Eukaryota > Viridiplantae > Streptophyta > Pinopsida > Cupressales > Taxaceae > Taxus > Taxus chinensis. The sequence continues at coordinate 500,220,109 of CM034152.1, read as the reverse complement.
GATTTCTTAATTGGATTTTGCGTCGCATATGCTCTTCTCTTGCTTCCTAGGATGATCTTGAGAATAAGAAACAATGTTTGTTCTCTTTATGCTTATGAAAAATTACTAATCTGTTATGTAGAACCAAAACCACTTTTCAAAGAAAGGAGGAGTCAAGACTAAACAAAACTACTAATACAATTTTCGTGCAGGTTGCCAAAAGGTGTTCAAACAAACCACATTAAATTAAACAAGATAAAAAACACACCACAAACATCACAATGTATTTATAGGTTTCGAAAAAAGGTATGTCCCTATCCGCTCAACTAGAACATAACCCTTTTGGCATAACTCCTTAAGCTACAACAATAAGGGTGGTTCTAGGAACCCTAAAGTAATCCATGCAAGAGGGAACCTTGTGGACAAAACAGGAAGTGCTCCACACACCTACTTGACTAGTATACATATGAGATTTAACGTCAAAGTTATATGTATCATGACCCCAGTGAGAGTACATTATGGACACATTTATTTCCCACTGTGCTTTAAGGGGATAAAGTAAATCCGAGATAACCCAAGATTAGTTAGTGTGAATTTCTTAGTAAATCGAGCTTGCTCTTAGATAACTTTTGACACCTAGTTGAGTGAACCACCTAAGAAGGAAATTCAATATTTGGAGTCAATTTGACCAAATCATTGTTGTAAAAAGCCATCATTCATCGCAAAATATGTGAAGTGTTAATTTTTCTTAGTTTTCACTCGCCCTAAGGCAAGGTGAAACTCTGTCAAAGTGAGGCCAACATTTTTCATCCTCACTTGTACTATTTCCTTCACTTTCTTTTGACTTTGTTGAACAAAAGAGGAGTGACCACATGTTTGTTACCAACTGTCACCACTTTTATGTTTGTTTACACTCATCCATGTTTTTGGTTGGGTGGTTAAACGTCTAAAATGTGTGGACACGTACTCCTATCATTGGTAACCATTTTATCTTGATACCCAAGTCAAGATTGTCATCATAGTTAGGCTTGAATCATCACTTGATTCTCCTTTGATGTGTTATCTTGTTTGTATCTTATTACCATAATTTTAATACTTACGTCTTGTTTCTTGCAAACTCGACCTAAGTGTCTAGATTGTAACATTAGGCTACAAGCATCGTAATAATTCCTTTGTATACTCTAGCCTTAGTTTGCCTTCAAACATTACCTTGATTTTGAAAAGTGTTGTTGTTACCTTTGTGTGCATCGTAATAATATTATTTCGATACTAATACCTTACTTTTCCATAAAGTTTGGTTAACGTATCTTAGTGGTATTGTTGTGTCATTCATGTTTGTAACTTATACTTTTTTAGATTTAGGTCTTGATTGGATCTAAACTCGCTTTTAGTATACCTTGTTTGGAAATCGTATCAACCTTTTGTTATTACTTACATCTTGTTCATTTTTGAACTTGGCATAAGTGATGAAATTTTTTTGGTCATCTTGCACGTCAAACTATTGATTGATCGGACACATAGGAATTAATCCATTTGATTGATTGGTTTACAAACAACTTTGTGTGATTGTGTTTCATTCGTCATATTAACTTACCCATTTAAGAAAATCACTTTGATCCATTGATTCTTTATCATTCATTATTCTTTGGTCATTAATTTTGCTTTGTGTTTTGCACTTGTGTGATTTCTCCTTGTGTTTATCCATCTTATAAACTCATTTTTAGGACAATCCTTTGGGTCTTTGATCTTCTTGTTTTTGCCTAAGTTCATGGTAATTTTTGAACATATCTTTCAAACCTTGGAAAAAACATTTCCTATCAAGCAAGTTTTGCATGAATCAAACATTGGAAATTTTTCTTTTGTATCCTTTATGTTGTTAAATATTTGATCAATCCTTTGACATTTACACCTCCAAACTTGTTGTCCAAACCTTGTTGGATTATCAATCTTGAATCATCACGATGTATGTTTTTCCTTAGCTTCCCTTTTGGAAAATCACACAAGCATCCTCATCTGTACGAAATTTCTAGTTGGTTGTCGTTATGCTATCCAAATCAACATGAAACCTTCTTCGCTTTGAAGAATTTTGATCATACAATCTAGGTCTAGACCTTTGAACCCAACACATGACGAAAATTATTGATTATCGCAAGGTTTCTTATACATACGATAATAAGGAATCAAAGTTGTGGCTTTCACATCAAAAGATGCCCATCATGACCAAACCTCGTTTGGTTCTTCGCGCTAGAGAACCCATTCGGGTAACCCGTTCCCCACCTTCATCTCATATTCAGTGGTATGGTTTAGACACTTCTAATCCAAATTATTATTCAAGTTCCCCCCACTCTTCTTTTGATTCTAATCCAAAAATTTCCTCTTCTTCTAAGGATTCCAATCCAAATATTTCCTCTGATTCTTTTGATGATTCAGATCCAAACTACTATTTAGATTCATCTAATTCAAATCCTAAGTCGCAGTCCTCCCCTTCTTCGCAGGACCTCTATTATCAGTCACCTAAACAATGTTATCTTCCTCTAAAGATTTGTGTCACCATAAATTATCTTCATCATTCATCTAATGCTACTCCTACGTCGTGGTCCTCCCTATCTTCACAGGACCCTCTTCATCATACATTTAATACGAATCCTACGTCGTGGTCCTCCCTTTCTTCGCAGGACCCCTTTTATCAATCGCCTCAATGACGTCTTCTTCCTTTGAAGATACACGCGACTCCAAATCCCTCCAATTAAACATTTAATATAATTCTTGAATCGCGGTCCTCTCTTTCTTCGCAAGACCCTTGTTATTATTTATCCAATGTGATTCTTGAATCATGGTCCTCCCCTTCTTCACAGGACATTCTTCATCAATCACCCCCACAAAGTCTTCCTTCTTTGAAGATTCATACGACTTAAATTCCTTCTAGTCAAATGTATGAATCACCTCCTACTTCACAATCTGCAAACTTTGTACTTAATCCTACTAGTTTACAGACAATATACTATTGTATAGGTAGGTCCACACCACCTTATTTTACTCCCGAGACATCTAGCTCCACATTTTCTTCATCTCCCACGTCATCTTATTCTATCAATCGTCATCAAACATCTTCTAAGTCTTCCACACCAGTTGGACCTTTTTCTTCCAATCAAACCCCTATCGTCGATCAACAACCCATACCGATTGATTTCTTTCAGAACAAAGGAGTGATCATGGCCTTTATAGGGGCACACAAAGATATCCCTCTAAAAAAATATGAGAAAGTATTCTCTTTAGACTTTGATGTGTCGACGTATTGTGAGGAAAAAGTTGATTCCTTTTATCAAGAAATGGAGGAAGAGCATCAGATCATGCAACTTGATCCTCTTCTTATTCTTCCATCTTTAATTTCTTCATTATGTGATGAAACTCCTGGGTCTTGCATTGATCCATGGCCTATCTTCTCATCACCCAATCACTCTTTGTCTATCACAATTCCTCAATCAAAATCTCTTATGGGGTTAACGCCAAGTAGCCCTTTATCTTCGTTTAGGTGTGGATCAGCTTCCAGTAGCCCTCCCTTTGATATTTGTGGGACATTTTCGAGTAGTTCACTATCTTCTATTCTTGGGGCATGTCCAACTATTCCTTTGTCTTCTATGTATGGGTCACCCTCAGGTAGCCCATTAGCTTCTATTTTGGGGCTAGGTCTAACTAGCCCCTTGTCTTCTATATATGGGACACCTCCGAGTAGCCCCTCATCTTATATTCTTGTATTGCCTCTTAGTAGCCCTTCTTCCTCTATACTGGGGCCACATCCAAGTAGCCTTCCATCTTTTGTCTGTGGCTCACCACCTGGTAGCCCGTCTTCTTCAATTCTTAGATTGTATCCTTGTCATCCATCACATTATCCTTCCACCAATGATTGTGGAAGACCCACCATCATTTTTCCCATCAATTCTAAACGTCCACAATCTTCTCCCACTTCTTGGGATCAGACAAGTCACGCATTAGCTTATAATAAAGCCAGACAAGTTCTTTGTCAAGCTAAGATCAAAACTCCAAAGATCTCCAAAGCTCCCAATAACTTAAATGATTATAAAATTCAAAATCAAATGCGATTCTAGAATGCACACCAATGCACCCATCAAGTATGGTGCAAAGTGAAAAAACCTATGGATAGGGAACTCAAAATACCACATACGAAACCCATGCTTCAAACCAAATCACAATAATTTGTTAAGTGTGAGCTCACCACAATCATTGAGATCGGGAATAATATTACACTCGATAAGCAAACATGCTTTGTATCTCTTATCAAAGAAATCACGAACATCATTATTGGATCCTATCACATAAAGTGACATGTTTCATTCTGATAACCATAAAAAAACATAAAACAATTTAAAAATACAAAAAAAAAAGAGAAAACATTAAAACGTTACAAAAACAAAATCAAAGGTACAAAAATCAAACATTGCAATCAGGTATTGCGTACAAATGGATGTTCTTTCTTCCCTTTCTTGCATATTCCTCTGCAAGTCATCCACTATTTTCATCCCTTCAATGTTATTGTGGTTAGCCTATTCACACACATTTTGCGACATTTATCTCTATGGTATCTGTTTGACCCTGGTCTTTTATCACCTTGGTAAATTAAAGAACGACTGACCTTTGAGAGATCCTATCACAATTCACATTTAAGAAAATTATTGTGAAGAACTCTTGGATGTATTTGTTGACACTAGCCAATGTCGTCATCAAAATCACTTCCACATCCTTCCATCAAGCCATTAGTGATTCTTAACCCCTTATCAAACAAGAGAGTTGAAACAAGTTTTCAGTAAACAAAAAAAGAATCAAAATCAATCAATCAACGAAGCAAAAGCTACAAAAAAATCAAATTGATATATAACTCTCTCTTAGGGTATTTCTAATAATCTCTACCAGGGGTATGGACGCTTTACTGGTAGTAGAAAAATGTTGTGATTAGAATCAAATGCATCTTTGTCGGGGCTATTGATGTCTGGCTGGCAGCGGAGCAATGTATGACTATTCTTCCACAATCCATTCACAAATCACCTTTCAAACTAAATCATTCCTACACTTTGGTTGGTGTCTTCACTTATTGTCTATAAAATCTTTCCTTCAAGAGGTAATTCATTTCCACATGCACACACAGGATCTCGATGTGTAAAGCATTGCTTTTTGGACCTTGTTCAAAATCATGCTTTTGCGTGTGTCTTGTCTCATGATTTGTGCCTTGGGCTAATCAATTTTTCATAGAACACCTTCAAAATCTTTTCATGGCATCCTATGTTCTTTAGCTTCATTCAGAACATCCATGTGTATAAGATTTCCTTTTTGCTATGTTTGTGGACACCTTTGTCCCCTTTTAATAGATCAATTGCCCACTTCCTTTCTATCATTTGTTTCTTGACTAGCTTATGCTAGAGGCATCCTTGTTCCCTCATGATTGAACATATTTTATATTAGCATTGATCCCCCTTCTATGTGTGAAGATTTTATCTTTGAATACTCCCACCTAATTGTTGGGGCATGTTGCATCTTCACTTTCTCATATGTGTGGCATTTTGCCCTTGTACATCCCATGTATCACTGGGGGCATCCACACTTCTTTGTCTTCCTGTAGATAGTTTCGAAAAACTTTCAAAATAAAAAAAACATAAAAATATGTTTCTAAAAATAAAAAACAATACATCACTCTTTGGTTCTCGCATGTTCTTGTGCATGACTCGCGGATCATCTTGATCTACCTCCATCAACAAAGTTGGTTTGCTTACTATGTTTGTACTCTGGGGCACAATGAGTTGCTTGGTACTGTTTCATAGTGCATGATTGATTTTCATAGGACCCAAGTGTCCTCCGTTATTCCCTTTGCATGTATCCTTGCTTGGGGCACCATCTTTTTAACCCTTGTAGTTAATTTACACAGGTTGGAATCAAAGCTTGATAACAAAAACATTGCATTATATTTCTTTGTTAGGCTAGCTTGTTTACGTTCTCGTATTGCATTGCATTATGTATGTTGCAAGGAGTTAAGCATCTTTTACTTTCTCGTACTACATTACATTTTTGTATGTTGCATGGAGTTGGTATTTTGAGCAATGGACAATTGTTCGTATTATGGATTTTCATGTCACTCTACACTTTTTTTGTATACGTATATTTTAATAAGGACCCATGATGCAGATCTTTGGAAATATGATGACACTAAAGTTGTTTCAATACACTAGATGAAAGATTGTTTTTTCTTTCCGTCTTCATTCTCTTCTACATCATTCTCCTATCAACATTATTCTTCTGATTCACCTGGGGCGTCTGCCCCTATCCATTCTTCTATCCATTTCTCTCGCCTTTTTCAATATCGATCGCCTTCTTTCATCACCCCATCGAAACTCGAGGGGGCATCTCTCACTTCTAATTTTTCTTCTACCCCTTCAAAATTTTACCGGTCTACTATCTTTGAACCGGCATTACTTATGCCACCCCAAAGAGGGGCAAATGTAGACACCTATAATTTAGCTTGAGTAATTTAAATACTTAAATTGCACTAATTATATACTTTCCCGCAAATTGACGACATATCGTCAATAAATGCTCATTTTCTCTTCTATCGTCGTTAATTAGTTACATTACATTAATTAATTAACAATTTTATCTAGAAAATACGCCAATTAACAATCTTCCGTTAATTAATCCCCCTTTCTATCTAGACTAATTAATTATTATTAATTAATTAGCTTCCTCTTCCATTAAATTAATAAATCATCATTTATTTGATTAAATTCCTCCCATAGTCTAAATCATGCTAATTATTCCTTTCCTCTAAAAAAATAATATAAGCTTGTTCACCTATTAATTAATCACTTGGGTTAATTAATAAATCCCCTCAAACCCCATGAGTCACTAAAGGACAAAATAAACTCTCCTAAGGTTGACTCAACCCCCTTTCAACCATCCTTATCCAGAACTAACTCAACCTAGCTATTATCCCACATGTAAAGGGATGTACATATTCTTTTTTCCATTGGGCTATATAAAGAGCCCTCATCCTACCTTTCTATTTACACCTTTACACACCTAAATGAGCATAGAGCCTAAGTTAAAGCCATTTTAATCATCTTAGAGCAATCTCCATTGGAGTGGAGCTAGGCATCATTCCTTTGCATTCAATCATCTAAGCTAGTTTTGTGAAGATCAATGGAGTTAATCAAGAAAGGCCTTGTTGCCATGACTTGATGAACCTCCATCCTCAAGCCTCTTCGATCAAGCAAAAAATATCAACCCTTTGATAGCTAAAGGATCTACCTAGGTCCATTTCATAGATTTAGGTTTCTAAAGAGTAAAGAAATAAATGTTTACATGTTAGTTTGAAGTTCACTTTCAAGGTTCTAATGCATAATGTTGATGTTTATTATTTGTTTAACTCTTAGCATGATGGTGCATAGATGTTAGTTTAGCATTGTTTTGAAGCTACTAGGTGTTAGTTTCAATTTCACTAACATGGATAACTAATTCTTGCACACACCTACAACATCTCTGGAAGTCATTCTATTTTGAAGTTACTTTTTAGAAATGTAAAGGGAAGTTGAAAGGCAACCCTCCTTTTTATTTTTTGCTTTTTAGTAGGAGGGGAAGTTAAAAGGTCACAACATGATGATTACTTATTATGAGCTACTTCTATACACTGAGGGCTCTTGTCTCTTACATGTTGCTCCAAGAATTTTTCCTAGGAAGGATAGTGTACTAGGATTTGTATTCATTCCAACATCATAAAATACAAGGAAAAATTCTAGACTTTGTGTTGAATCTTCTTTGGTGTTTGTATTCTCTTTTACGCTTGAATTTACATCTTTCTTGTGTCTCATTTCACATGGTGTAGAATTTCAACATTTAGTTGATAATCTCTTATATGTTCTCTTTGCAAACTAGAATAAGCTTCACATTTACTTATTCAAAATGCAAGTTCTCTCTCTATGCCTCTCATTCCTTCTAGTTTCTCATCTCATATTCCTTTCCCCAAGAGTAAAATCCCACTCCCATAACTTAGTATAAATATTGTACATATTAGTTCTTGCCCAATTTTGGTTTTTTAATAAAGGGTGCCTCCTCTTATAATAGAGGAGGGATTTTGTCCCACACACTGTTCTCAAGGTACCATATTTTGAATACAATAAAAAAATATTGCCAACAAGACAAAAACCCAATATATTTTATTTATGTCATAATCAAATCTTTCACAAAGGTAAATAGGTTCCATTACATATTATTTCATATGATAAGCTTTAAATAAATTTTCAAGATATAGTTTGCACATGGGACCCAATGGTCGAACAAGCCCAACCAATTTCCTAATACACCTAACTCACTAACACAAGTAAATTAATGCTAACCATTAATTTACTAACACTATTAACACATTTACTAGCAAGGAGGTGTCCTATTAGGGGAAGCATGCCCCATACAATAAATAAAAAACATACTAACAAACTAAACAACCACTTCGATCAACTGATCTAACTTAAAGCAATCAATGTTATTATTGAGTAAACTCGACGACAACACTTCATATGTATCCCCCAAATAGCTATATACCATAAGCATCTTCCATGATATAATTGACCCTTATTTAAGATACTCCAATACTACCATCAAACACCATAAAATTAAATATCACATTGTTATGATGTCATTAACAATACGAGGCCAAATACCTCTCAACTCCCTCCAATTTTCACAAAAACTTGTCGCAGGCTTGTTATGGTTTCAAGGAAGGAGAAATGTTTTGCAGCAAGTCAGAAATTTTTTTGTAATAGCAAAGCAAAATTTTTGGATCCCAAGTGCAGAGGAATAGGGTCGTCGAATCAAATCAACAATATTTGATTATTTCCTAAAATTACACTGCTATGGTTTTGTTCGGGCTAATAAAGGAGTGCTATGGTTATGGTCAAGTTGACCTATTTTGCATGTGTTTCTTGGATTTGTTTCTCCTCATTATTTGGATATGTTTTCTACCGCATGTTTTTTATAGTTGCATTTAATTTTGCAAATGATTTTATCACCCTAAAGCCCTAATTCTCTATATAATTTCGTTTATTATTATTTTCCTATTTTTAAAGAGTAACAAATTAATGTAATCATGTCTCATTTATTATACTATATTTATTTAAGATTGATTACACTATGTTTTGGTTAGTTTAATGACATTATTAATATGTCAGCTCGAAGGGGTAGTGTAGTTGGCTAAGGGCTTTGGGTTCGTCCCATATAGGCCCCGAGGTCGATTCTCGCTACCTCAATGTACCCTGGGAGATTGACGAGTTTGGGCCACATTGCCTCCCTGCATGGATTAATGGGTCCAGCCTGGGACCTCCACGTGTTGGGCGCAAGCTTCGTTAGACACAACGACAACCCCAAGGTGGTTCCTGATACCCTGGGTTACAAAAAAATGTCAAATATTTTTTACATTTTAGAGTGGAAGAATAATTTAGAGGCATTTTGAGACCGAAATCTATTCTTCCCACAAAATGCACCACGTGCCTAAAACCGACCCATTAAAAAATACCATACACATGCATGTGCATGCATCGGTGGGACCCGTGCGTCAACGGTCACATCATTCTTTTCTTGTTTTTTGATTAAATCGGATTGAAATCAGATAGGGGCATGTGGTAGGTAGTAGGCGGATTGGTAGGAGCTTGTGTTTGTAACCCGTAGGTTGCCGGTTAAAATCCTGCTGGGTGCCTGTAGTGTGTTTTTCAACAGTTTTGAAAAACACAGTGTGTTTTTCAACAATGAAAACTGTGTGTTTTCAACACAAACAAAATCACAAAAAAAAGTCTAGCCCTCACCCATTTCGAGTGTCAATATTCTAAGATTACAATTTAATTTTTCAACACTGATGAAAAACACAGTGTGTCACTGTGTTTTTCAACACAAACAAAATAAAATAAAAAAGTCTAGCCCTTGCCCATTTCAAGTGTCAATATTCTAAGAGTACAGTTTAATTTTTCAACACTGTTGAAAAACACAGTGTGTTTTCAACACAAACATAATCGCAAAAAAAAAGTCTGGCCCTTATCCATTTCGAGTGTCAATATTCTAAGATTACAATTTAATTTTTCAACACTATTGAAAAACACACTATATTTTCAACACAAACAAAATCTCAAAAAAAAAAGTTGTAGCCCTCTCCTATTTCGAGTGTCAATATTATAAGATTACAATTTAATTTTTTAACACAACCTATTTTGTGCGTTTTCAACACAAACAAAATTACAAAAAATAAAAATAAATCTATGGGAGAGGAGCCAGTCACAGTGCACCCTAACTTTAGCGGTGTATACCAGACAGCAAAAAAAACACTGGAATCACAAAAATCTGTCAAAAGAAGCGCGCGAAAATTCTCTACACAACCATCGCCTTTGCCAACTCAACAACACGTAGATCACTGTACACATGAGCTGGAGTGTGAGGTGTCCAAAAAACTGAGTTTTCACGGTGCGGACCAAATCTGGTGAATGTAACCCCCCACCGGTTACTATATTCGATGCCACTTATCACTAAATAACTCACTGTTTCCGAGGACTGCGAAATCCACGCATAGGGATATGGTTGTAATTAAGATTTACGGCGCCGTGTCAGGGAAGCAAATGAAGACGTGATGTGCTGTACGCGGGTTTAATGCTTGTTATTCATGGCGCCACCTACTCCCAAACCGCCTCCAGCTGATAGACTGTTTACCGCTCGAACCAGCAAAGAATGCAACAAAATAGTGGAAGCCATCAGACCAGGAGGGGAATGCGTTCGGTTTTGGCCTGATAATTTTCTTCTTGCGACTTCATGTGTTCATGCTTACGGTTACGGCGTTGGGAGCTACTCATACTTGCGACTTCTTTCTTCAGCAATAACTAGAAGTTTCAGTTATAAAGTATCTGATCTGCCATCTTTAATCTTGCCGTGGATGCTTCAAGACAGGTTTCGTTCTGTACAATGTTCTGTTCTTAGTCATTTACTTCTTTTATGGTAACCCTCCTTAGTCGTTTTAATGTGAAGTATTTACTTTGGTGGTGTTACATATTGAAAACTGACAGTATTTTTTGTACACGTCTTGCAGTGGTGGGGAGGAGCTTGTTCGATTGACTGAGAATGATCCACGCAGATGCAGAGCATTCCTTCAAATGTGTTTATCAACACATCAAATGAGCTTGGAAATTGTTTGATTCTCTTCAAATATTTACAGTCCATTCGGTTCTAATAGGTGAGGTTTTTACCCTCACTGAGGTAGTGATAGAAACAATTACAAATACTTCTTCTGTACTGGTAGATTGTGTTATATGTCTTCCTAGTTATACGTGATTCCTTCTTGCAAAGACTTAAACTCCTATTGTTTCTGAAAATTACAATATACTGAACATTAAAAAAAGTCGGGTGATCCAAAAAAGGTGTCAAAAGAAGTGCGTGAGAGTCAAATCTTTTTACTTGTTGAATTTATATAAAATATGTCAAAATAAGCGCGTGAGTATTGTATCATTGTATCATTGTAGCATTTGATTGTGCTCAACTAAGCGTGCTCGAAGTGTGATTTTTACTCTCACGTTTCCATTCTTGTATCTATGTACATGGACGCTTCCATTCTTGTATCTATGTACAGAGGTTAAGGATGTACTGATAGTATGACGTAACGTTAGCCAGGCCACATAAGTATTTATATATATTTCTCTTTATTGCCCAAAGAATAAGGTTTGTAGCTGTCCTCGTCTTATCTCTTCATGTCGATAATCTGTTTTAAAGAGATTACATTTTATCTCCTCTACTTCTTGATCACTCTTAATGGAACTTGTGCATTTGGCAGCGTAAAATTTGGTTTGATCCTTCCCTTTTCCTCTCTCTGACACAATTGTAACTGTATATTTCTTGAACCTCAAAGCAATAGGCACATACCCATTGTTTGATATACATTATACTTGATGAATGAATGTAATAACAGTTCAGTGGTTCTCTAAAATCTGCACTGACAAGTATGATGCCACGACCATTAGTAAGGTTCCTATAAGAAGATGACCACCTACTGATCACTGATACTGTAATTGAATGTAGCTGCCTTTGTAATCTAATACTGTAATTGAATGTAGCTGCTTGGACACATTGTAACTCAGCTATCCTAGTCTGCTATACTCAATTTTTTTGGATTTTTGTTTATTGCCCAGAGAATAAGGTTAGTGTCTTACTATATGAGAGGGGATCCAATCCCGGTGCACCCAAACTTTGGGACACTAAACTGAACATTTAAAAAAACCAGGTGATCACAAAAAACTGTCAAAAGAAGTGCGTGAGAATTCTCTACAACCCCATCTCCTTCGCTGTTTTCGACAACTGTGAAATCCACGCATAGGGATATGGTAAGTTTAACAACAGAGCTGCCTAATGTTTCAGCCTGATAATTTTGTGTGTGGGTGTTTACACTGACCACCTCTGTGTTGGGAGCTAGTCATACTTCTGAGTGTACTTCTGTTTTCTTTCTTCAGCAATAATATCTACTTGAAGTGATATTTTAACTCTGCTTCCTTCTAAACTAGAAAGAGTCATTTGAATCTTGCCGTGGATGCTTCAAAAGAGGTTTCGTTCTGTACACTGTTCTGTTCTTAGTCATTTACTTCTTTTATGGTAACCCTCCTTAGTCATTTTAATGTGAAGTTTGGAAAATTGTTCATATTTGAAGGTAATCAAGGGGTTAGGCTCCTTGAGCAATAAATGAAATGGAGTTGATTGATTCAAACTACACTAGTATGAGATCTATTTATAATCAGATAGCATTTATAAATGAATATATTTCAATCATAGTTGATGAAAGCCTTCGAATGTTACAAGAAAGTCGAAGAGGCTGATTCGTTAAAGGACATGTTAACCCCTATTATTAGTAACTGATTCGTATAATTTGGTGATTTTACATATTAAAATCTGATAATATAATTTGTACTTGTCTTGCACTGGTGTTGTTATGCTTGTTGGAGTGACTGATAATGGAAGTGCAGATGCTTGTTGTTATCAACACATTTTTTAGTTTGGCAATTGTTTGATTCTCTTTGAATATCTACAGTCCATATGCTTCCAGTAGGTGAGGTTTTTACCCTCATTGAGGCAGTGATAGAAACTATTGCGTATTTCTCTTTTCTACTTGTAGATTGTGTTATTGCCTTCTGTGTGTTACTTTAATGACATTTACCATTGAATGTTACTCAGTGTAATTTTCAGAAACAATAGGAGTTTAAATCTTTCAAAAAGGTTATCACATAACTTGGAAGACATATATATTCATTCAGTAAACATTTCCATTGTCCATTACAAAAACATGGCCATACAATATACTTGGGCCATATAACTACTACTACTGTATTATACTTTTTAAATCGAAAGGCCAATTCCACACATCAAAAATTCAGCCCTCAAAATTAAATATTTACTTTCGAAAATATCATTTCCGAAATCCGAGGAAGGGCGGCGTTGAATCTGCAGTTGAGGTTGAAGCTGGGGTGTTACTTTGCAATTGCCTCCCAATGTTGACATCCCTCACAGGCGCAGTTGGAAATGGATCAGAACTTGGAGAAGCATTCACTCTGACTGCAGTATTATGTGTTGAAACTGATAAAGGGCAATGTATGCCCATTAATTCTTAGCATTGGGTGTTGATCAGGAAAAGGATTAATTAGACTGCTCAATCTCCTTTTCCTTTCTAACTCTCTTCTTGCCTTCTCAAACTCCTCCTCCTTTATCTCTTGATCCCTTTGAATCCTTTCATGTTCCTTTCTCTGTTCCCTTTCTTGCCTTTGAATCAACTTTTGGTGCTCCTTTGTTTTCCTTCTATATTCTTTTTCAATCTTTTCCTACTCCTTCCTCTCCCTTTCAACAATTCGTTCATCCTTCTTCTCTTGGATTTGTTCCTTTTTTCTTTGCTTTAATTCATCTATTTCTTTTTTTCTATTCTCTTTCTCAACCAGAAGCTCCATGTACTGATCTGCTGTAATTAGTAGAGATTCCCTACTCAATCTTATACCAAAAGCACTATTTGACCTTGATGATTCTCTAACCTTTTCCACAGGTAGTTTCAAGAATCTACCAAGAGTTTTCTGTCCTTGGTTTGCCTCACAAGTTTGGTTCGAATATGCCCCTAATACCCCTGCTACCTCTAACTGTGAATCTGCATCATTATCTTCAGGTTGACTGCCAACATAGTAGTGCACCAAATCTGAGTCATGAAGTACTGTTGGTTGAGAGGGTAAAGAGACGTTGACCTCTTCATTATTGAAGTTCAAGTTGACACCAAGATTAAGAGCTGCTTCTTTCATCCAATCAGGAGGGCTTTCTTTCGTGGGCAAAGATAATGATTCATCGATTTGATTAATTCTGTTTGGAGTTTCCAATTGTTGAGCAACACATTCATTTATATTTATCTCCATCTGCTGAGGTTTTGATTCTTTCTCCAATTGTGTGTTAGGCACCATCTGAGCATCTTCACTTTCCTCTAAATCAACCCTAGATAGATGAAGCATATTTTCTGCTGCACCAACATCATCTTGAAAAGATGTGTCAAATGTTCTGCTTGGTGCCATGTCTTCATCCAAGGCATTGGGATTAAGAGGCCATATCCCTGTTCTTTTGAATCCTGATTTAATGTTGCTAGGTGTAAGAGCCATTCTGAATGCTTTGCTCCCTAACTTTGCTAATTCAGCCCTTTTCACATCTATCCCATGGTTTGCAACTATCCATTTGCGTCTCTCCTCCTTGAAGTATGTTTTGAATGGAGCAAAGACACTCACATCCAATGGCTGCAATTTATGAGAGGTGTGTGCAGGCAATGTTAACAAATCAATCCCCAAACTCCTAGCTTCTTGAATTGTCCCCAAAGCAACATGTGAACCATGGCCATCAAAAATTAGTAAATGCCTATTGGTAGGAGACACTCCACCAGGTATAGATGATGCAAAGTGATGTAACCAGTTCATGAATAAATCTTTTGTCATCCATGCATGTGATTGTGTTGCCATGCAAGCTCCAGGCTCACAACCTGCAATATAATTTTCTAAATGGCTCTTCCCCTTAAAAAGATAGAATCCTCGAATACTTTGTCCAGCAGCATTTACACAACACAATATGGTAATCCATTTTCTGCTTTTTGGGATGATATATGGCACACTCCTACTACCCCTTTTAGCAAGTACTCTCATACCGCAGTTCCTCCCTGCTTGTAATCCAGTTTCATCACAATTCCATATTCGGTTTGGTCCATATGGGTTGGCCTCATAAGCTTTAGACAAATTAATGTAGAAGGAACTGATAATTGATGGCCTCAAACACACTGCTCGATCCTTATCAAGGCCTTCAGTTGTCCTTAATGTTAGATCCGGGTGTCACCCTGCCCACCATGACTTACCCGGAAAACCATCCGTGAATGGGTTAGACCTTGTTTCGCAGATTTGTGCCACACATGTCTTAAGTTGTATAATTTCTAACCCATGTCCCATGTCAGCCATTTCATGACACCAACTCACTATCTCCATCTCTTCTTCTTCTGTTAGAATTGTTGGTGGACCCTTTCTTTTAGTGGTGGTAATGCCCATTAGCCAAGAAGTAAGGGTGGTCGTTGGTATACCCCATTTTTTTTGCAGCAGCGCGTGTAGAGTATCCATAATCTTCAACATCTTTCATGGCATTATTCATATCAGACTTGTTCCAATCAGATCTTGGCTTTGACACATTTTGTGTTGAAGGGCTCACTCTTATTGCTTGGACATTTACTTCTTCATGTGGTGTGTCATTGTCATCTTGAGGTGGGGTATTGATAGCCTCTGCTTCATGTTCTTCACTTGGCAGAAATCTTGCTCCCCTAATTTTGGCACATGCAGGTCTTACTCCTTTTGGAAGTTGCCTTCTCCTCATGATGTCAATAAAAACCTGCTAAGATAGTTAAATTTACCAAACCGATGTAACTTACAACAATGAGATATTCAGCATATTGAATCAACAAACGTAATTCTCAAGTGCAGCCATTTGATATGAGTGCCTATGTTCTGAGTAATGGATACTTCAAAAATCAAAGGTAGATGAATATTCACAAGTAATTCTGAGCTAAATTAATGAAACTGTATACTTTATGCTGTCTCTAAATGTAGATGAATATTCACAAGTAATTCTGAGCTAAATTAATGAAACCTGTAGATGTATGTGTACATGTAGATTTATATTTACAAGTGATTCCAGGATAAATTGAAGAAATATGTATATATATACTTACAAAAAATTACATGTTAGATGCATATTTTATGCTGCCTTTTCATGTAGTTGTATATTTAATGCTTCATTTTCATGTAACTGTATTATTTATGCTGCCTTTTTTTGTCGTTGTATATTATGTAGATGTATATTTAGATTCAGATGTGTATTCTGTAGATGTATCTTTACAAGTAGATGTATATTTCTTATATATCTATTTGCAAATACAGAGCCTTTCCGTAATTCAGCCTGGAATTTCTTATAAATATACGTCTATAGAACACACAACTACTTGTAAATATGAAATATAGGTTTCATTAATTTAGTCTGGAATTACTTGTTAATAAACATCTACATGAAAATTAGTGGTTGTTTATTACTACCATATACCTATGTGTGGATTTCGCTGTCCTCGGAAACAGTGATTGTTTTAGTGATAAGTGGCAGCGAATATAGTAAACGGTGGGGGGTTCTACTAACAGCTATTGGTCCGCACCATGAAAACTCAGAATTTGAGACACCTCACACTCCAGTTCATGTGTACAGTGATCTGCGTGTCAAATGTGTTGGCAAAGGAGATGGGGCTATAGAGAATTCTCGCGCGCTTCTTTTGACAGATTTTTGTGATTACAATGTTTTTTGTAATGTCCACTATAATCCGCCAAAGTGTGGGTGCACCATGACTAGCTCCCCTGCCATAGAGCCTTTCCGTAATTTAGCCTAGAATTTCTTGTAAATATACGTCTACAGAACATACAGCTTCTTGTAAATATGAAATACAGATTTCATTAATTTAGTCTGGAATTACTTATTAATATACATCTTACATGAAAAGGCAGCATAAAGTATGCACCAGCAAGGGGAACATACATCTACTCGTAAATATGAAATACATATTTAATTAATTTAGACTGGAATTACTTGTTAATATATGTCTACATGAAAAGGCAGCATAAAGTATGCACCAACAAGGGGATACATACTTTTACTTATAAATATGAAATACAGTTTTCATTAATTTAGACTGGAATTACTTGTTAATATACATCTTACATGAAAAGGCATCATAAAGTATGGACCAACAAAGTATGCACCAGCAAGTATGCACGGTGGGTAAGATGTCAGATTAGTTTGCAAAGTAGATTGGGCTGTAGAGAATTCTCAAGCGCTTCTTTTGACAGATTTTTGGGATCATCAGGTTTTTTACAGGCTCCCCTCCCATATGGAGATTGACAATAAAAAAAAATTAAAATTAAATGAATGTGCATCAATATAAGAACAGAGTTAAGAACTTACTGTATGTGGCACTATGATGTGGAATAACAGTTGATTATGGCAGCTTGGAACTGTAATTGTCATGCACTAGCAAAATAACTCTAACTGAATAAAATTTCAGAGCAGTTGAGGAACTGGATTTATAGGAGATATGAAAAGTGTTGTAGTTGAGTGATCCTTGTGCTTGTTTTTGATTGGGTGAAACTGATAGGGGTGGATCAAGATTTATGATATTTTATTTCAATACTCATATTTGAAGTTCAATTTGATTTGATTTCTCATTTCAATTCAATGTTTGTTTCTTGAGCCTCACATTTGTTGAAAATATGCAGGTACATAATTTATGGGAGTAGCTGGGATGGAAAATGGTGAGAAAGTTAATGCTTAAAAGACAACTTGTATTTGAAAATGGTGCACTTTGGACTTCTGCTTGTGAGAACCTGGCCCAAAGTGTGTGAATGACAAGACCTTTTACACAGTAAAATGGGAACTTAAATTATGTGAAAATTGACATCAAATTGATATGATGATGTGATATCAATTTTGTATAGGGATGAAATACAATTATATATCCTTGTATTAAATACATGTTGACTTTAAATTTGGCAATTTTTGAAGTATAATATATGTTATTTTATGTTTAAAAGCCATACTGACTATTCTATTGTTGACAGATTCATGGCTGTACATGAAAAGTGATAGACACATCAGTTTTGAGGATACTTTGTACATTTATAGGATAGTATTCATTCCATTATTAATATTTTACTGTGCAAAAGTTGACAGCAAATATGTCAACTACCCTCACCACTACTGGATAATGCACCATGATTGGCTCCTCTCCCCTAGCCCTCGCCCATTTTGAGTAAATTTGATGGCCATTTACAAGTTTTTCATTTTAATTGTAAAATTTAAACGCCACCGTGTCTTCCACTTTGTACTCATTAAAATATAACCAAGTGCACGGAAGTACCTAATATATTTGAAACTAATTAAAATTAATGAAGATATCTTTTTTCCAAAAAATATTGGAAACGGTACGTACCCACTGCTCTAAACAATTTGAAAGCCGATACTAACAAATTGACGTGTTGGAATAACTGTCCAGGCGGTCGACAAATTTATCGATAAATTAAAGCTACAGGCGGGCGTCAAGTTGTCCCATTTCCCAACGGAATTATTCTAATAAGTACAGGTTGCAAACGGAATTTAGCAGCGATCCGGGCGGGTGATTTTGTGAAACAGATAGCAGTTGAAGATGGGATCAATGAGATGCGTGGTGGTGGCAGTAGACGGGAGCGAGGAGAGCATGCGGGCACTGGAATGGGCCCTCGACAACATCAGGTTATGTCCTCCGCAGGGGGAGAATGACAAGGGAGGCAATTTCGTTCTACTCCATGTGCAATCACCACCCACAATATATGCAGGTCTCAGCCCGGGAGCTATCCCCTTCGGCGGACCTGGTAATCCTATTCCTTCAAACCCTACTATGCTCCTTCCTCGGGTTTCCAATTTCTTGTTTACCCACAATAAAATCATCAAATTTTAATACTTCAACTCTACCGTGCTTACCAATGTGCTCATTGGTTTGCCATACCAATTCATGATTCTATAACAAGAATAATTTGTTGGAATTCAATACGCAAAAAGTTTTTCAAGTATTGCTTGATTTTCTAGTTCTCCCCGAAGAGTTTTACTTACCATGCAAGCTGTGAGCAGCTCATGTGGACGTCCCCGCTTTCACAGCAGCAATTGAAGCACACAGGATGCATATTACTGAAGCTATCATGGCACATGCACTAGACATATGTAGTCAGAGAAATGTATGCTCTCATTCAGATTTGTTATATTGTTTTAGTGATGTTATTTTGTAGATTATACTATTCTCTGGGCTCTCCTTTAGACTTCAATACATGTATATCCCAAAATTTAGAGCTATATATCTGTTAAAGTATGAACTTGTCTAATTATCTATCAAGGTTTCCAAGCATTGAGTATGCCCATGACATAGATATTCATTTTGATGGATTTTAAGCCTTTGTATTAAGTCATCTCTTCCATGACTAATTTTTATGAGTGATTTCTTCGATGACCTTATGACCTTTTCTCTCTCACACACAAAATGGTTAATAATCACAAGGCAAGGGGATCCATAAATTAATCTTGTGCGTGAGAGGGAAAAGGTCATAGAAGAAATGACTCTTCATGGAAATTGGAGACCAAATGATTACTCACGAAAATGGCTGTGGAAGAGATGACTTAATACATATGGTTAAAAGTCCCAAAAAACGATGAAAATCTAATAAAAAACATGATCGTGGAAGCTCCAATTCAATTAAGCCCATTAAATGTTGTAAATATTAGGAGTTCTGCTACTGATAGATTAATAGGTTCTAAAGTATATGTTTTCAGGTTGATGTAGAAAGGGAGGTTGTGGTAGGTGAACCTAAGGAGCTGATTTGTGAGACAACTTCAAGGTTGCAAGCAGATCTTTTGGTTATGGGCAGTCATACTTATGGAGCACTCAAGAGGTATTTCTACACTTTATTTTAATGTCTATGTAGAAATGTGTGAGATTTGTTGAGCTGGTTAATCAAGTTGTAACATATAGGTCTATTCCAAGTAGCTTGGATGATAAACTTTGATGATATTTTCTTTATTTGCATTTGTTGAAAGTGTGTTTGATATTTATATATTGTCATGTGTTGCATGTCAAGAGTCGGATAATGGACATGCAAAATTAGTGTAATTTATCATCTAAGGGTCATTCACAAAATACATAATAATAAACATAAAGGGAGACACAGTCCAATGAAAGAAATATCTTATTCTAGACAAAAGGTACCATGCCTTAAATGCAAATTGGTACGAGAGAGGAGGATGATATCAATGATGATTAATGGTGTGAATTAGAGCATTATGATATACGCTGGTTAGCGAGGCTCCATTTATTCTCATACTTTGTCATGAGGTCAAAATTCGAGGTACAAATTTGATACACGCACAAATCAAGAAGATGATATCAATGATGCTTGATGGTGTGATTTATGGTCATCATGGTGTAGGATGCTTGACAAAGCCTTATTCATTCTTGAGCTTTGTCATGAAATGGAAAATCCCCTTGTTCCTACACACGAGGTTTCATTTTCTAGTTATGTGTGCTAGATTTATAAGGATCGGCAAAAACAAAATCTCCTCATCATTTAAGTGAAGAGAAATTGGGAATTTGTTTGCAACCGGACTCAAAATAAGAGTTTCTTATATAGTGGCAAAATTGCTGGTTAACTCAAATGTGGTTTTATAACTGCTAGAGATCCATGCGCACCCGCACAATCTCATACACTCGCCTTGAGTGCTTCCATAACTTGTGCAACTCTGCATCCAAGTCTTTGCTTTGAGCTCTTGCGAACAACCCCTTGCATCTGTAGTGTACCTACAAACATATGGCTACACGAAATATAAAAAATTATGGGGGCACCTGCACACCCAAATCAGTAGATTGCATTTACAAATCCAAAACAATAATGGAGGAAAACTTCTCCAAATTAAAATGTGATAAATGCATAAGGTTGTATTGATATGAATTAGATTGATTACATAAAGAGGGTACCTTAAACTTAGTGGTATTCCATCAATAGATTCATAGGAGTGGTTTCCACGTACTACCACTATCTAAAACGCTCTAAGAGGTAGCTTGTGGAAGAAGCAATCCTAACATATCTAGATACATTGAACTTAGTTAGCTTGTGGAGCAAGCTAATTATTCAAACCTAAAAAAATATAGAATATGAGTTGTATAACAAAATAGCTCATTTATATTATAATACATAATAACAAATATGGGTTGTATTTTGTCACACAACATTCCCTCCCCCTGGGAATATATGTCCCCAAAGCTTGAGGACCAAATCGAAGCTCACTCGTGATGGCTTGTGTTTAGGCACAAGACAACATCATGTGCTTCTTGGGCATTGCTAGGGAGCGTGCTCCAGAATTCCGGAGACATCAACCACACTTCAAGCATCGTCTCACAACCCCTTGCATTGTGCGCTTCCCACACAACACCAGGGAACATGCTGATAAGCTCTGAAGACATAGATTTTCATTTTGAGGGATTTTAAGATACTGTATTAAGTCATCTCTTCCATGACTAATTTTTATGAGTGATTTCTTCTATGACCTTATGACCTTTTCTATCTCACACACAACATGGTTAATAATCACAAGGCAAGGGGATCCATAAATTAATCTTGTACGTGAGAGGAAATGGTCGTAGAAGAAATGACTCTTCACGAAAATTGGAGAACAAATGATTACTCAAGAAAATGGCCGTGGAAGAGATGACTTAATACATATGGTTAAAAGTAATGAAAATCTAATAAAAAACATGAGCGTGGAAGCTCCAATTCAATTAAGCCCATGAGATGGTGTAAATATTAAGAGTTCTGCTACTGATAGATTAATAGGTTCTAAAGTATATGTTTTCAGGTTGATGTAGAAAAGGAGGTTGTGGTAGGTGAACCTAAGGAGCTGATTTGTGAGACAACTTCAAGGTTGCAAGCAGATCTTCTGGTTGTGGGCAGTCATACTCATGGAGCACTCAAGAGGTATTTCTACACTTTATTTTAATGTCTATGTAGAAATGTGTGAGATTTGTTGAGCTGGTTAATCAAGTTGCAACGTATAGGTCTATTCCAAGCAGCTTGGATAATAAACTTTGATGATATTTTCTTTCTTCGCATTGGTTGAAAGTGTGTTTGATATTTATATATTATCATGTGTTGCATGTCAAGAGTCGGATAATGGAAGATTTTGCTAGTGAAGCAATCCAACAGTTCTGAGGAATTGTATGTGTGAACTACAATTCCCCAATGGACATGCAACATTAGTCTATTTTATCATCTAAGGGTCATTTACAAAATAAATAATAATAAACATAAAGGGAGAGCCAGTCCAATGAAAGATATATCTTATTCTAGACAAAAGGCACTATGCCTTCAATGCAAATTGGTACGAGAGAGGAGGATGATATCAATGATGATTAATGGTGTGAGTTAGAGCCATTATGATGCAGGTTGGTTAGTGAGGCTCCATTTATTCTCATGCTTTGTCATGAGGTCAAAAATCAGAGGTACAAATTTGATACACAAAAATCAAGAAGATGATATCAATGATGCTTGATGGTGTGATTTATGGTCATCATGGTGTAGGCTGCTTGGAAAAGCCTTATTCATTCTCGAGCTTTGTCATGAACTGGAAAATCCCCTTGTTCCAATTATGTGGTCTAGATTTATTAGGATCGGCAAAAACAAAATCTCCTCATCATTTAACTAGAGAGCCATTGGGAATTAGTTTGCAACCGGGCTCAAAATAAGTGTTTCTTAAATAGTGGCAAAACTGCTAATCTATGCAAGGTGGTTATGTAAACATCTATTCCCTCTAGGAGTGGTTGTGCAACCCCCAATCTTTGTAGGGGCAGTTCCGTAACTGTCAGTTTCATAACCGCCGGTTCCCTTAAGGGATGGTTGTGTAAACGCCAGTCTTTGTTGGGTTAGTTTGATGATTGTTGGTTAACTCAAATGTGGTTTAATAACTGCTCGAGATCCATATGCACCCACGCAACCTCACACACTTGCCGTGAGTGCTTCCACAACTTGTGCAACTCTGCTTCTAAGTCTTTGCTTTGAGCTCCTGCGAACAAACCCTTGCATCTGTTGAGTACCTACAAACATAAGAGGTGTGGCTACACTAAATATAAAAATTACAGGGGCACCTGCACACCCAAATTAATAGATTGCTTTTGCAAATTCAAAACAATAATGGAGGAAGACTTCTCCAAATCAAAATGTGATAAACGCATAAGGTTGTATTGATATGAATTAGATTGATTACATAAAGAGGGTACCCTAAACTTAGTGGTATTCCATCCATAGATTCATAAAAGAAGTGGTTTCCACCTACTACCACTAACTAGAACACTCTAAGAGGTAGCTTGTGGAAGAAGTGAACCTAACATATCTAAATACATTGAGCTTAGTTAGCTTGTGGAGCAAGCTAATTATTCAAACCTAAAACTATATAGAAATAGAATATGAGCTTTATAACAAAACAACTCATTTACATTATAATACATAATAACAAATATGGGTTGTATTTTGTCACACAACATGCCCTACCCCCGGGAATATATGTCCCCAAAGCTTGAGGACCAAATTGAAGCTCCCTCGTGACGGGTTGTGTTTAGGCACACAACAACATCATGTGCTTCCTAGGCATTTCCAGGGAACGTGCTCCAGAATTCTGGAGACATCAACCACACTTCTAGCGTCGCTTCACAACCCTTGCATTGTGTGCTTCCCACACAACACCAGGGAACATGTTGATCAGCTCCGAAGACACCAACGTGCAACACTACAAAGCACCCCACAATATCTCGCTGCCATGCAAAGAACTAGGAGCCATTCACATCCCCTTGCTACCCTGCAAAGCACTTTGTAGAACCTCGTAGATGTGTTGCATGGCTTGATGCCTACAAAAGACCTCCAACACTCATTTGGCCATGTGAATTGTTGTGTTATAATTTAACTAGTTCATAAAGTTCTGTGTTGGAATAAATTAGGCACAATAGATAATAACACACTTCACACTATACTTGCATATCAATCAAGCTCGCGCTTGAGAGTCTCACACGAATCGTAGAGAGAACACCAGGGGAGTCATTTTACAAAAGAATTGCAAGGATCAAACCTCTGTTCCAGAAATCATGATTTATTGACGATAAATTGCGATTTATTGGATGCTAAAAGGAAAATGATTAATCGCTGGAAAAATCGCGATTTTTGTCCTCCCAATTAATCAGCAGTTTCTGGTGAGTAAAACCAGGGAAAATCGTGA
Organism: Taxus chinensis; assembly: GCA_019776745.2. NCBI lineage: Eukaryota > Viridiplantae > Streptophyta > Pinopsida > Cupressales > Taxaceae > Taxus > Taxus chinensis. The sequence goes on along the minus strand of CM034152.1, from coordinate 500,195,689 downwards.
AAAATCATTTCAAAAATCGTGGAAAATTGGTTGATAGGTATAAATCTTCCAAACAGAAAAAATGTGGCCATTTCAAAGTGTTTTGAGCAGTTTTCTCTTGAGCAAATTTATCATACGTGTTTTGTTAGGGTTTCAACCAGGAGGAGCAGGTTTATACTATATTCGTTTTTTATTTATTTTCATTGCCTCACTTGTTCAATAATAGTATGATATGTTCTGTTAGCATAATCGTGATTCGTGGGTATGGTCTGGTGATCTGCGATTCTGCTCATATGCAGTTAATGCTTTTGGTTCACACAAGGTTGTGATTGCAACATGGCTAGTTAGAGAAAAGTGGATTTATGATTGATAAGTTTCACACTACTCCAGGTAGTGAGGTTTGGGTTTTAGTTATTGCCCAGTTTCCTCTTGTGATCTGCCATCTTGTTAGAGAAAAGTGGGTTCATAGTTGATAAGTTTCACACTATTCTTGGTCATGTTTAGGTTTTACAATCATGTGACAGTTGTATGATTTCACGAGGTGTGGGCAGTCTTAACCTATATATGTACCAATAAGAGGAATTCTGCTATCACTGTAACTTATTTCTTTGTCAATAAATTCTCTGTAATAGGTTATGGAAAGAATTGTAAAACTCTAATTTATTCTTCGAACAATGATGGAAGAAGACCTTCTTCTGAACTTGTACTCTGTGGTGAAATGAGCTGTGACAAATCATCCTTCTATGTTTATTGTTCTTAACGAATTGGGATTTTTGCCCTAAAGTGCACCTAGTGCTGTTATAGGTGAATGGAAGGGAAGCATTAAGTTTCTGTAAAAGACATGGTTGGGCAATGGAGTAATGTTGTGAGTTACCAACTTTCTTGCCATAGACTTCAACTCTTGTTCCATAAAGTATATGAAATTGTACGGACCAATGAAAGACATTAACATATTTATGAAACTTGTCGAACTGGAAGATCATAAAGATGAGTAAGATAAAATTATGACTGTTATATTTCCTTCGATCATGAATCTATTTCTTTTCAGTTGAGAAGTCCATCCACCGATGTTTATGGTGTTGAATCTGAAGGATGCTACAGTTCCAAACTGGATTGGATCAAGACTAGCTGCCATGAAACATACTAATGCAATTAAGTCTTAACCATGGAGATGTGTTAAACTTTCCAGAATGCAACATCATTGCTCATCAATGTCATCTTAAGCAAATAGTGATGGAAACGAAAGACTATTAAAATAGGAATTAATTTGTGCATGAAAACAACTTGCAGATGATGTAAATAATATATCTGTTTAGAACTTGTGGGTAGTGTTTTAAACTTTTATCTTTGCCCCTGATGGGATCTTCCAAAGGAATACTTGTATTGAGTATAAAGTTAAATAATAGCATGTAAATTCAGTAGTTTCCATAAATCTGAACCTATTTGTACCACAAGGGGTTGTTTGAAATTGACACCCATCCCTCTCCACAAAAAAACTTCCATTGAATTTTGATAATCAGTTTGATGATTTGTTGGGGTACAGGTGATCCAAAATTGGAAGAGAATCGAGATAATAGGAACATGGAAGGCCATAAATTAAAAATACATTTAATTCCACATATAAGTAGTTGATAGGAGGCTTGTTGTCTGCACCATAACCAAGTAGCTGAGTGTAGCAAGCAATCAGAAAAGGAGCTAAGAGAAGACTTTACAGTAATGAGCCTCCAAATTATATTGCAAACTACAACCAAGCAGTGCATTTGAGGAAGAAATGCTGAACAGAGAACAGGTTGACAGAGAATGTCTGAAATAGTTTCCATTTAGTTGCCAAATGGAGAGAGAATGAAAGACAAAACGAACCCTTCAACTAGGCTTCAGTAAAACTGATAACCTTATTTTAATTTTTAACCTCTTCCTAAAGCTCCCAAACAAATTTCATCTTGTTTACAAACAAAACATATATACCTTTGTTGTTATTCTTTTGTCATGCGATTTGTAATATTATTCCTAATTTGTCATGCAATTTGATTTATCCTTGTAAAACTAAGACTTGTAAAACTTCTTAAAGACAAAATTGTTTTAAGCAGAAGGTTTTGTTTTTTAGAATGGCATGGAGGTGTTTATCGGCATCTAAAGTTCAGGTTCAAAAAGAGTTGTGCTTTTAGTAAGCCTAACTCAAAAGACCCCTCTTGGAAGGCATTGTGAACTAGCACAAAGCAATTTTGTTGTATGCAATTATTGTAGAATGAAGATGAGTGGCGGTGTGGAACACGGATACCAAGGAATGAAGTGACAATGTGCACACAAGCACCGCCTGAGGCTCAAAGAGAGTTGTCTGCTTTTCTTGCGGCTTATGCAAAGAAAAAGAAGAAAACAAGAGGAAAGTTGATGCACTTGCAGCCCTAGTGAATAGGAGGGCAGCGAGGGAAGATTTTGACATTGAGGGCTCTTCTATTGCCCCAACTCCAGGGGGTTGGACATTGAGACGGGGCTCATCCACTGAAAGTAGTTCAACTACGTTTTTTATCCCTCGAAATAGTCCCGGGTCACAACCTTCACTCAGAGGTACCGCTTGGAATAAAGAAATGCACAATGAAACAAGAATAGCTGCGACAAACTTTTGGTACTACAACATTCTATTCAATGTGGTGAAAAGTCCATATTGGGAGAATTTGGTCACTGCATTGACTGTTGTCGGGAAGGGTTTCAAGGCTCCTACTCCCCATGATTTGAGTGGCCCATTGTTGGAGGATTTCGTCATGCATACCAAAACTCTTGTAGAAGAGCAAAAAAGGTATGGCAAAAAAAGGCTGCACCATTTTGTTTGATGGGTGGACGGATGGTAAAAACCACACATTGATTAACTTCCTAGTGGCTTCAAGTGGGCAATTGGTCTTCTTGAAGTCAATTGATGCCTCCCACCAAGTGAAAACTGCAAACACTTTGTGTGATATGTTAGATGAAGTGGTGAAGGAGGTGGGCATGGAGAATGTCATCAAAGTTGTGACACACAACACACAACATATGTACAGTAGAGGAGACTTCTTGAGGAGAGGCACCCTACACTTTTTTGGACCTCTTGTGCAGCCCATTGCTTGGATCTCTTATTGGAGGACATGGGAAAACTCTCATGGGTGAAAAATGTGGTTGAAGACACAAGAAATATTACCAAGTTCATCTACAATCACACTTGGGTGTTAAACTTGATGAGAGAGCACACCAATGGAAAGGAGCTTGTGCGATCGGGGGTCACACGATTTGCCACAAACTTCATTACATTGCAGAGCATTGCAGTCTCACTAACATCCCTTAAGCAAATGTTTGTGAGCACACGATGGTTGGAGTCTCCCTATGCTAGAAAGGTCGAAGGGGAAAGGGTCGTGAAGACTGTTTTCATGTTTGCAAAGCAAATGGAAGAAATCATGATGGTAACCTAAACTTAAATATTTTTTTATTTATCATTTATTTATTATATGTTTTTTATTAATTTTGATTTTAAATTAATGTATTATTATTTTTAGGTGTCAAAGCCTTTGGTTTGAGTTCTACGGATGGTGGATGGGGAGAAAAACCCAATGGGTTATTTGTATGAGGCTATGGACATGGCCAAGGAGGCCATAGCTAAATATTATGGGCAAAATCAAAGAAAATATGAACCCATTTGGTGCATAATTGATTAGAGATGGAACAAGACACTCCATCGACATATACATGCAACAACCTACTACCTAAACCCAAAGTTTTTCTATTCTCCATCATTCAAGGCTGATGAGGAGGTTATGGATGGCCTAATAATATAGAGAGGATATATCTGACAAAGAAATTAGAGATGCAATTGTTGACAAGTTGCAAATTTACAAGACTGCAGAGGGGAGGCTCTTTTTTTCAGCTCTATGGGTGAAAAGAAGAAACACTACTTGGCCAGGTAAAAATAAATTGAGTATTTTGTATTTAGTCTCGTTATGCGTAGAACTAGATACTAGAAGTCTAGAATTCTTTCATTTATTCAAGCCTAGTTAACTTACAAAATTATAAATGTCTTATTTGCATATTTGTGGTGGGAAGATTATGGTGCAAAAACACCAAATCTTCATAAGCTAGCGATCCACATTTTGTGTCAGCCGTGTAGTGCTTTTGGATGTGAACGTAATTGGAGCATGTTCGAAGTTGTTCACACAAAGAAGCGCAACAAGTTGACAACACAATGCCTCAATGACCTTGTCTTCGTGCGATACAATCTTCGTCTTCATGTGAGACAAGTGGAGGGGGCACAAAGTTATGATGCAATTGACCTGGCTGACATCAATCCATATGATGGCTGGATTGTTGATGATGTGGAGCCTATGTTTACTACGAGGAGATAACATATTTGGAGAGGGAGACTAAAGAAGCAATAGCATCAGGGGCATTAGGAGTTGGTGAGGATCCAGATGATATGTTTGCAGATGACGATGTTGGTGTTGCAGAGGAAGAATCTTTACCTTCCACTTCCATGAGGCAGCCGCAATAGACTTATTTTAGGCGTCCCTGATGAAATGGAATATTATTGATAATTTGATACTTCAAAAATCACATGACTCTATGAGCATTGTAGTTTGCAAACTTTGTACTTTGAGTTTGTACTCTTTTTTGGTCAAAACTTAATAGAAAATATACTTATGGGCCTATGGTATTCTATAGATTCATTTCTCGTGTCATTTAACAATGTTTTGGCATCAATCCTTGAACCCTAAAATTTTTCTTGCTCCTTATCCAAAATGTCCAAGGAAACCTGGATCATCCAAATGAGGACCCCATGGGGTGTTTCTACTATTCCATGGACCATTGGCCTTGCTCGTTAGAGCATGAATATTTCCCGATTCCTTCTTAGATACTTCTGGAAGATGTGTGTTTGGCACAAAATTGTCTTGCACTCTATGTTTCTAGAAGTCTCCTTCACGTGCATTCATTTCCTAACGATCATCGACATGTCTCCTCTCTTATGTGTGACACGTGTCTTTTCCTTTCTTCTTCACTGACCATACACAATACTCCCCGTGTCTCACCCATATGTGTTATGCGTAATGCCTTTAGTAGTTCCGTCTTTGTAGGGGTCAATATTTCCCCACACTAAATATCTTGTTTGCCCCCAAAAAAACTTGCTATGTTCATGTCTCTTTCTTTTGTGCGGCCAAAATCTTTGGTATTTGTTTAAATTCTTCAAAATCAGCCCACTTTGTGAGTACGGCTTCTACCTTACTCTTGGCAATTTTAATAGTTACTTCTAACACCTTCAAGTCTTTAGTTTTCTTTTGAATAGCTTCTCCGGATTTCATCTATTGAACTATCATTGCAGCTGAGTCTTTCTGTAGCCTTCTTGTTGGCAATATTTTATGGTGCTTTAGATTTTCAGATATGGCCTAACGAAGGCGGTATAAAATCTGCAACAGTTAGGGAAGATCACCTATCGACAAGGTGATGTTCCTCTACATTTGAGAGGGGAAGTTCCCTCATATGATGATTTTTTGTATTTTTGGTCCTTTAACCAGAAAACACAAAGGTAACAAAAATTGGAAGGAGTAAGAGAGGAGTAAGGATAGAAAGGGAGAAACCCTGTTGCATACTAGATAGTGATCTGCTTAGATTACTCTAGATAAACAAAAGGGTATAACCCTCTCACTCTCACACTAGAAAGAATACAATACGATATCATAATTGAATAAGTACCGGAAGCACAAAGTCTTCACAACCCCCGAACCATCCAAATATGACACAAAGTTCACACACATAGATATTCAACATAAAGTCCGAGTATTAGGGCATCACATACAAGGGATAAAAACAATGTTTATAACAGCATTCAATTATAAAATATGAAGGCAAAGTTTTGAGAATGAGAAGAATAAACACCAAAGGTAGAAAGGAACACATCAACATTGTATTATATATTCATGGAAATCTGAAGAACATGTGTACACAAAGTTACAACAAACTCCTCCAACATATAGAGAGAAAAGAGAGAATTGGACCCTTACAATGGAAATACCACCCCTATTTATACTTTTAGCCCGTAACCACCTCGTAGCCACCTTCTTGGTAAGAATATAACTTTTATCTTTTTCATTTTCATAAGTTATAACTTAAAGAGACGTAAAACAATTATATTTGAGTCACTTAAGCTCTACAAAAAATACTTTTGCCAACACAAAAGAAGAAATGTCACTTAAGTGAAAGAAAGCAATTTTCCCAACAAATAAATAGAAAGTCACTCAAACGAAGAAGAGAATAATGAGTTCCAGCCATGGAGGTCCCTTGCTTGATTCACTCAAGCACTTTCACCTTAAACACTTGTACTGAATTCCAGAATAGTCTTAGATACATTCTTCTTCCTTGGGATGAAAGTGTTTCCTAACAAATCCATGCACGATTATGAAGCGTCCAAAATCATCAATGCACATGAGGACTAAGTTGGTGTGTTGTATTGAAGTGGATAATCCCTCCACTTGATACAATCCACTACGGCGGAGTCTTTCTCTAATAGGAGTCCACTTTCCACTAGCCATCCGTGTCTCAGTGTTTCTAAAGTTCATATGATCAACATGGCCATCACCAATGGGAAAATAATTATGAATAGGTTATGAAAAAAGTTTGATCAAGTTTCAATGAGTATAACTCAAACTATGAGAAAAACAAGCTCTTAGAATGAAGGTAAAAACAACACTTGAGAAATGATTCTCAAGAAACCTTTATATAATGTTTGATGTTCTCAGACTTGCACAAGATCAATCCTTGCTTCAAGAGCTTTACAATGCTGCAAACGACACTCAAATCGGATTTCAAATGAGAAAATTATGGTCAAAACAATACTGCCTCCGAAGTTCCTTCTCATGACCGGACTTTTGAGAGGTTTTGGGAGCTATTTTAGTACCTAGGCGGCCTTTTGCTGTGCCCTTAGGAACAAATTAGATCTTGGGCACACTTTATGACTCTCTTTGGAACATGTATAAGTGTTGGGGTGGCCTTTGGGTGTACTTTTTGCACATAAAGTGCCCAAGGCTCTTATGAAGTGCACTTCAGGAAGACTTAAGTGAGGGAGGTGGCCTTTTAAAAGCCTTCTTGAGCACTTTAATACACCAAGCGGCCTCTAGGAATGCCCTAGGTACTTGTTTGATGACTTAGGCGGGCATTTAAGGGGTTTTTAGAACAAATAGTACATGAAAGTGGCCTTGGTGGGGTGTTTTGGGTACACAAGTATCATTTTATGAGTTTTGGGATCAAAGTGCATATTTTGGAATCACATAAGTGCATGGGCAACCTCACAATGAGTTTTGGGAACAAAAGTGCCTAAGATGAAGTTTTGGAACAAGAGTAACCCATGCATTCTTTAAAAGTGCAAGAACTCAAAAAGTGCACAAGGCTAGCTTCTATTACATTGTAGGCACTAACATAGTGTGGGATGCACTTGTGTATGCAAGGTAGAACTCAACACAAGTTAAAAGCAAGCTACAAGGTACAAACCAAGATGAACAAGTTGACAAAGGTATACATTGAAGGGCAACACAAAGCTAATCTAAGAATGCAAGATTTTTCCATTGCGGGAATCACAAGAAGGGAATGCATGCAGAGAATGTTTTGAAAAATAAGCATAAAAAATTGGCATGATAACACTTCCCTTTTTCTATCAAACTCTTCATTTGGTAATCTTTGAACTCCACTATTATTTCAGCCTTCTTTTTTCTCAATCCCTTTTCTGATGCCTTTACTTGCACTAGGAATCGTTCACTTTATACAATGTCATTCGTTGTGAACGATGTTGTCTTGAGTGCTATATTCTTCTTCTCATCATCAGCCACATGTTTAATTACAAAATCTTGCATGAACTTAAAAGATAAAAACACGTTTGCAACACTTTTAGATGTCTTCCTCCACCTTATTCACCTCTATTTCCAATGTATTCCACTCCTCACATGCTGCTTTAACCTTTCTTGTGTGTATTTCTTCTTACATGGTTGTGCTATAGGTTGCTCACACAACTTCAAAACTGTTGTGCTGAGTTTATTAAGTTTTGACATCTCACTTATGCATTCCTTTTCCATCATTTTTGGGTGTTCCTTCTCAATCATGCCTATCAACTTTGCCACTCTTTTTTGTACGCTCTTTATGTGGGCTAAGAAGGTCAATAGATTATTCTTTTTCTCTTCTCAATAATATAGATTAGGATATAGGTAGAATGCCCTTCTAGGGCCTACACACAAGTAAAGCTGTAACCAAGGGAAGGGGTGTATGGGTCATGGATCTAGAAGATGGTAATCCACACTCTATCAAAGGTGTAGGGTTCCAAAGCCTGAGTCTAGGATAGGGGATAGAGTCTTACTAGGCTCCTGGGTTGAAATTGGAGAAATAAGAGATACATGCATATAAGGAAATCTAAACTAGGGTTGTAAAAGATAGATAAGGGTTGTGAACCAAGTGGTGGATGTAAGGCAAGGGCCAATAAGAATAATAATGCAGTAGGCAAAGAATATGATACTCTATCCTTGTCTATGTACACAAAACATCAATCATAAATCACTCAAACCCAAATATTCATAAAGGACAAGGAAGATTAGAGATATTTAATATGTTACTTTATCCTTGTCTATATACATGAAACATCGACCATAAATCAATCAAACCGAAATATTTATAAAGGACAAGGGAGATAAAAAATATTTACTTTTGTTACAAAAGCTTAAGAGCAATGTTTTCTAGGAAGCTTTGTAATGAGTCCAATTGTGGAGTTTGAGATTTCATCTAAGATAGGGGTGTGCCAAATGATACATCTTTTTTGTTTGCGATAGAATTTTTTGATTGCAATAACTGCCTTTTTCTATTGCTTGATTTGTCTTTTCATAACATGGATACTAAATTTTTAGGCTTTTAATTGTTCCTCCTCCATACAGTTCGGAAGGCTGATCAAATTAGGAAAGAGGAGTAACACTAGAGAGCATAGACCTAGCCCATATAGAGGAAAACCTAGAAACCAAGATGCTTTGGTATCTCTGGACCTACCCTAAAGAAATAGTGTGATCTCATCTTTGACCTAAGCGTGCCTCTAGTGAGAGGAGCGAGAAAAGTTGACATTGTAAGGATAAAAGTGTGATTCAATGAAAGATGAAGTGGGTAGTTCACTATACAAAGATATTTGGCTCCATATGGGGTGAAGGCTTAAAAAAGACGAACTAGGTAAGGTAGGAACTGTAGATTGCTAGAAATGTCATGAGATTAGAGTGTAAACCTATGATAGGTCTAACACAAAAAAAAAGTGATAGCACCCAAGTGGGAAAGAGTGTCATAAAGTGTGAAAAAAATGTACGAAAAGATCCAAGAGGAAGCCAATGGCAGAATAAACCTAAGAGAAATATATCAGAAGGAGGCTTGTAAAAATAAAGACTACCAAAGAGCTTCGAAAGGAGGGAAATGGCCGTATAAACTCAAGGGGATAGGATGTTGTAAGGAGGTTGTAAGAGTAAGTCGAATAAAACTAAAAGTAAGGTGTTCACGAAATAGGATGTGAAAGTAGGTTGTGCGGTGCCATTTGGAAATTTTGATCATCCGGACTAGCAAGCCTGTAAAAATAAAGAGGGTTGTTAGGCGCTTGTTGGGATTTAAATCGTCCAAAATAATAATCCTGTAAAAATAAAGTGGTTAGAGAGAGAGGTTTTAGTTCGGATCTAAATCATCCAAACTAATAGGCTTGTAAAAATAAAGAGAGTTGTGAGGTGTTAGTCAGGAAGTGAATTGACCGAACTACCGAACTAAAAATCTTGTAAATATAGGAGGTTGTGAGGTGTTGTAATGTCCCTTTTTTAAAATATTAGTAAAAAACTAGAACTGCTGGAAACCCTTTTGCTGAAAATTAAAATAACTGAAATTGCCCTCCTAGTAGAAAATTCCGAAACCCCCGGAAACACTTGCAAATAACTCTAACGATTTAAGATCAATACTCATATGCAACAGTAAACCCGATTTGAATTTATTTACTTATTTTTTTGGCTGAAAATTAAATAAATTACAATAGTACAATATTTTCAGAAACTCAACTTTTACCACACAACCCAGCTCAGAAATTTGCAAACTACATTGGAATATTGCCTTGTGAAGACTCTCGAACAAGTTGACAATACTGGTTTGCTGCAGATCCACCCCTAAGGGTGATGTTAGCCCCTCAAGGGGTGACGTCAACTTGCAATTTCTGCCCTAGGGCAGTCCACAACTCCTTAAAACAAGTCATTGCGCTTCTTTTGACCTTCCATCTTTTGCGCTAGTCCATGGTGAGGTCCCAATACACTGAAATTGATGCCCTGGCCTTGGAAACTTTGAAATTAAGCTCAAATGTAACCCGCAGATGGAGCCACCAACAAAATATGAGGGTTTTCGTCCCCAAAGTCTGATCACAATGAGGGTTTTCGTTCTCAAGTGATGAATGCTAAGAGGGTTTCCGTCCTCAATAGCTGAAAGTGGAAGCACAAGTGCTCAACTCATAAAATCAAGATGATAGATGTCCACAAATGAACCCCTCCATCTTCTTTTATATCTTTCCCTTTTGTTTAACCCTAAATTAAATCTCTATGTTGATTTAACTAGTTGTATGATATATAAGAGTTGTTTATTGAGTTAAGAAAGATATAACAATATAAGAACTAATCAGATTTACAACTCAGACCAGATAAGAAAGATTGCAACACTACTTAACCTAACATGCAATTGAAAGCACAAAATGGAGGTATAAAGGCACTTAACTTGCCACAACTGATTTCTGGAAAGATTTGGGACTGTACAACACAATATCTGGGAGAGCTAAATCTAGGAAACCCGTGGAAACTGGTCTAGAATTGGAAATATGCCTGGGTTAGGACCGTACAACACAATTAGGACCGTACTATACTATATAAGACCTTCTTTACGGTCTTGGACCTACCCTGAGATGGATCTTGCAACTTTATGGGTTGTTTGCTTTCCTGAATTTGTCAGTCGTTGTCAAACCCTAGCTGTCGCACATGCATCAAAGCTCTCTGTGTGAATTGATCATCATCTCAAACCCTAACCATGGATGAAAATTCCTGCAAAACAAACATTTGAAGTGTTGTGGGCACCCTCGTGCACTGCCAACGTTGACACTACTCCAAAAAGGCCTCAAACCACACGTCGTTCTCGACCTAGCATGCGATATCTAGATAAATCAGGCAGATTTGGCAATATCTTTGATCATGCTTGCTTTGACTTGACCCTTGCCATAACACTTGGAGAGAGGAGGTTTGAGAGTTCGTGGAAGAGAGAGATGATTGCCTTGACCTGGTTTTGAGCTTCAAACCTGATGTGAGTGTTGCCGTAATGACTGTAGATATGCATTTCCGAGATTTAGGGAGCTTAGGATGCCTTTCGTAAGTGTACGAACTAAGTGCTTTAGTGCATTGCCGTAGGAGTTCCAAGTTAACAAATGAGGTAGTGTTTACTTGCTTATATAGGGTTTCGTAGATGATTTATCCAAGAAAGGCTGACCCATAGGAAGTATAGGACCCAAAGAAAGATTTAATTTTGAAAGTGCCATTGGAAGACATGTTGGTCCAAGACCGTATAAAAGGGCCAAGACCGTTTAGTACGGTCCTGGCTAGGAGCAAAGAATATGCCAAATGAAGTTTGGAGCCGATGAGTTGATGTTTATCTATAGATTTTATGCATTGTGTTGTCAGAGTTTGTCGACATGTCAATGTGCAAGGATAAACAAGCTAAACAATAGACCTCAGGAAGTGCTAAACAAGAAAGGAGAAGTTGTGTTTGTCATAGCAAGAGTGCGTAGTCAAGTCAAGGTTGCTGAAGTGCAAATTACCAAATTTGAGTGTCTACACCTTTCTTTTAATTTCTAATTAAGTGTTGACCCACTTAAATTAGAAAAGTACTCTTATTTTAAAATTAAAGCATAAGTGGCTGACATAAAGTTACTTTTTGACTCACTTAGTCTTAATCTTACCATGTTCTCTTTTCCTTCATCCCATTAGCTTGTGGGAAACAATAAAATAGGTTAAGGGTCTTCGTTCTACTTCAACTTCAAAAAGGGGACATCATAGTCCTCCCCTCTCGAAATTGCTTGCCTTCAAGCAATTGCAAGCTTGGATGCTCAAGTATCACTGAGCCAATGTGATGAGTCATATTGTAGTGCTTATAGAGCTTGGACCATGCACCTGTTAAATGGGATAGCTGCAGCCAAAGAACATAGTGTGATATATCCCAAATGGATAATGCATGCCATTCTACCTCAAGTTGATCCTAAAAAAATTGTAAATATCCAGAAACATCCGCATACTCTCGCAATACTGAAGGCTGCCATTTGCTCATGTCCTTGTATTGCTGTTGGCCTACTTGGCTCCTCCTATGCAAAGAAGGTTTTGGGATACCAGATCCTTGGGTCCTAATGGCTCCTTTCATGACTTGGCAAGCTGTTCCTCCCAATATTTTATAAAAATCAGACTGTAGATGGGTTGACAACGAGTTGCAACGACCACCAATCACTTGGATTTTTATCCAACCAGGTACCCAGGTGGCTGCCATGAAGATCTCTTTCAGCTGTATCCTTGTTCCAACTTCTTCTATCAAGGATTTTTCCTTATTTTGTGCAAGCTTGCAGCTATTCTTAGCTGATGACAACAGTCCTATACCTGTCATTTTTATGACCAGCATCATAAAAAAGGTACAACATGTACCAAATTGAAACTTCCTTGTAAAAATCAACAACTCGAGCAATGTAGAGACTGTGAACAGCCGTGCAAGGACTGAAAATATCATATTAGTAGCTACAAACTGCAAAGAACTCCTTCCCATGATTGAAGGTACTTGTAGACCCATTTGTATGAGAACAAATGGAGTAACCAAGTGGCTAGTGATGGTGATGACAGCAACACTAAAATTTAGTCTTATTGCCGTCCTCATTGATGTGTCAAGCAACTCTTCCACCTTTGCTGAAACAACATCCTCTTCCTCATTCACTTGGGCTGATAACAAACTTAGCTGCTCCCTCTCATGCTTGTCAACTGCCAGGAACCTTGCACTCTCCTTGGTCATATGAAAACTACGCATTCCTTGACTCATTAGAGTCTCCACACCAACACTTATATGGGTTGTTCCAACACGTGAAAGGTGCTGCCATGATGCCAAAGTGGCTGCCCTGATGATCCTCTTCAACTGAAACCTCTTCCCAACTTCTTCCATCCGGAATATTCCCCTAAATTGTGCCAACTTGCAGCTGTACATGACTGATAACAGCTGTCCCAACACTCTGGAAATGTCATAATAACAACAAAACTGATATCCTTTTGCCCCAATCAAGGGTGTGAACCATGTAGGCGCTGAAGATGTTGTTGGAGTAAAGTGCATTAATGAAATTGAAGTACCGTAGGGGCTGATAATGCTTATGACCATAGTTCAAAAAATCGTAAATCGGGATTAATCGGCAGGGCAAATTTTGAATCGAAAATCGGGAATCGGCAAAAAATCGGCAAAAATCGGCAACTTTATCGCTACTTTTAAAAACATTTAAATTCATAAAATATACTTAGAATTAAATGTAAAAACAATGTTATAATAGTATATATTCATAGAATGGTGAAACGAATCTATAGAATGCCATAGGCCCAATATATAACTAAATATATTAATATTACAGATTAAACGTTTAATGACCAAAACTAAGAGAGTACAAATTTATATTACTGTTACGATAATTATATTACTGTTAGTAAATTATAATTATAATAGTAATATAACAATAATTTAATTACATCATTGTTATAATTATAAAGGTAATATATAGTAATTAATGATAACTGGTTTACGGTTTTACTATTATAAGTTATAACTAAATATATTAAATTATTAATATTACGAATCTATTGTTATTAAATTTTTGTTTTGTATACATATAATATAGCCACTGATACTAACATCGCCATATATTACAGGTATACAAAACGCATGAATCTGAACATTGTATTATTAAACGCGCACGATTTACAATCTATAAAACGCGCATGAACAAGTAAATATACGCGCACCTGAACTAGGGCTAGGGCCACGAACTGAGCACGAACTGGTAAAAAATTCCGCGCAACGAACATGGTAAGAAATACACGCGAACTGGTAAAAAACTATGCGCTGTATTTGCTGTGCCCTCACGTGTCGACTGTAGCCCGTGGAAAGAGGAAAAACAAGCCACGCAGGAGAAAAAACAAATCAGATTTCGGCTTTATTTCACATCTTATACCCTAATCTACGCGTTTTTTTTTCCCCCGATTTTTCAGTCGATTTTAGCCGCGATTTTCAACGGTATTTATCGCTGGGTTTTTGACCGCGATTTATCAGATTTCGAAGAAATTGCGATTTTTAGTAAGTTTAATCGTTTTGCAGGCTCAAAAAGATAAATCGCGATTTATCAGGCGATTTTTGGCGATTTTTGAATCAGAGGGTATGACATATGGTCATTGATAGAATTGCCAATTTAGGAGCATGGCTAAGTCTTATTTATAGTTTTTTTTCCAGTGTTTATAGGGTGGGTGGAGCCCATTGAGTCACTAAGGGTCTAGGTCATATGGGGGCTAACCATTATAGCTCACTAAAATGACTCTGCTTCTAAAAAAGACGAACTTATGTCGTCGGGGACTAAACCACACTTGGATGTCTCTAGGATGGGTCGAGAGACTTCTAGAAGTCTTCAGGACCATCCCAAGGACGTCCCCAAGTCCATCATAAAGTTGCCCCAACATTGGGGTACTATCTCAAAAACATCCCCTCTTCTTCAGAGATATAGTGTTTCACGGACCTCCCCATATAGCGATGGTGGCAATGGGGATCCAAAGATGGGGGGGGCATTTCCTAGCCGTCCCCGAGTACTTGGATGTACATCCCAAGTCTCTTAGACATCACTTTTACAAAAGGAATGCATGTGCTCTTGTGGAACACTATGTGTCTTTGATCAAATCATCAATTTTAGCATGTTGCCCATGATGACAAATTTCATACCCAATGACATAGTGCCAAAGCAATGAATCTGAAACACTGGTTTCTATGAGTTGTGTTGCTCTTCAAAAACATATCACACTATAATAAACACAAAATGCAATGTGTTAGATGGTACCGATCACTCAACTTCCCCATTCCCGTGGGCCCAACAATGCAACAAGGATTAGGATCAGACATTGATGTTTGCGCTCAATGTTTGAGGCATTCAACAAGTGAATCTTGTTGACAGCATTACAAACATTAGAAGTCTTAGTAACTCCGAAGTGTCCATGATTGCCTTGCCAAATTCATGCAACTCCCAAATGAGTATCTAACGAGGTGCACCATTAGGTAAGATAGAGATGTCTCAAGCTTGTAGAGCAAGTTACTCGAACATTAGGTATATTAGCAAACATGTTTTACCCTTTTTACGAGAGTAGTATAGGTGTCCACAACATGGTCCTCTATGGAATTCCGCCTCAGAGAGACTATGCAGTCTACAAAGTTGATTTTTCTATGCATGTCAAGGGTCAGCAGTGAGCATGTGTGCACCAGTAGACAAGAAAGGGCAAATCTACTACCTTATTGGCTATCCCCTTCTTGTGTTTGATCACCAAATGAAACTATTACTGAAGTAGGTCATCCACTTCAAGTGGCGCACGTTTGTC
This sequence comes from Taxus chinensis, assembly GCA_019776745.2. Classification (NCBI taxonomy): domain Eukaryota; kingdom Viridiplantae; phylum Streptophyta; class Pinopsida; order Cupressales; family Taxaceae; genus Taxus; species Taxus chinensis. Next base: position 500,180,033 of record CM034152.1, on the reverse strand, counting down.
CGAATTGCCTCTATGTATGCAAGAACATTGAAGTGACTTAAGATCGGAAATAATACGGGAGTCTATTTCCTTACCCAAGGATGTAGTAAATGGAAGATCACCGTGTAAGACAGATGTATAGTGAGAGGGATATGCCCTGCCGACTATGTTTTAGGAACCTGCAAATAACAATCAACAAGAAGCCAGGCCCCTTGATAGGAGTTTGAAGGAAGGAAAAGTGCTCATGAAGGTTAATGAGGACTTCGACGTGTTGGAGCACTTGAATGTACCTACAAATGTTGGAAAGTGTCTGGTGTAGTACACTAAAGCTCAAGGCACACAGTACTATAATCGACCCATTTGCACGGAAGAGGTTAGCATTAGGATGGAAGATGACCCAAAAAATTACTACCATTGGTGATTATTGATCTGATAAAGAGATGGCTTGTATTATACAACGCTTACGTGAATTCAAGGAGCTTTTTCCTATAGGCTATCATGAGATGAAGGGAGTTCACCCATTTCAATCAACAAGAAGCCAGGCCCCTTGATAGGAGTTTGAAGGAAGGAAAAGTGCTCATGAAGGTTAATGAGGACTTCGACGTGTTGGAGCACTTTGAGTGTACCTTGAAATGTTGCACATTGTCTGGTGCACTGTCCAACTAATGATGCTTTGATGCGCGATCTAGTACTGAGAGATCGACCCATATGTGCACAGAAGAGGTCCAAGCACAAACCTAAGGATAGAATTTAGCAAGTCCAAAAAATTACTACCATTGATCTTCTATTAGATCTGACAAAGAATGCATGTGCAATCGATGATGTATCCCAGATACTGGATGTTTGCAACACCAAATACCTGTGGTTTGAGCAATAGGCGTATAGGACATGCAAGACATTTTCCAAATGTTCCTCTCAAGTCTTGTTGTAGATGAGGATGTCATCCAAGTAGAGGATGACAAAGGATTTGGTTAATGACCGAATTATGTCGTTGATTAGGCACATGAATGTTGGCAGTATGTTGGTCAAGCCAAAGGACATAACCAACCACTCGCATAATCCTTCCTTTTTCTTGAAAGATGTCTTCTAGATATCTTTAGGATGGACGGGTACATAATGCTAAATTGACTTTAAGTCAATCTTAGTGATGTACTGTTCATCTTGGAATTGGCCCAAGAGGTCCTCAATACATGGCAATGGGTACTGAATCTTGGGACCAGTGGGATGTGAGGTTGATACACATAATAGTCGGATGCACAGGAAGTCACCAAGTTCGGATCTTTGCTTGAGTGTGAGGACTATCAAGTGTCGCAAGGAGAATAGCTAACTTGATCTTGCCTTGATCAAGAAGCTCATCTTTGGTGCCAAACTTCACCATTCTCCGAAATTGACTTGTGATATAATAGACTATTTGGAGGAGAGGATCCAAGAACCAAACAAATTTGATGCCTCATTACACAATGTATTTAGACGATTGGACCTTTCTTTGGGTTGTTGCAGGACCACTATACGAACTTTATATTGTATGTATGAGACTTGTTGATAGTTGTTGATCTAAAACATTAAAGCTATGCTAGCGTGGCGTATCTCTGACTCAATACTTGGTCGTACTTCATGGCCACGTGATTTGCAAGTGCTTAATGATGAACCATGACCAACACGAACTTTTGAATATGTAAGATGAGCTTGTGGTATTGTTTTACAAAGACCAATGTGATTTTGTTCGTTGGAGCGGGGTCCCTGAGGTTGAAAAGGGGATCTCTAACACAAACTATTCACAGATTGCAAGATCACTAGCACGAACTATTGTAAAAAAGGTCGTTCATCACATATGAGCATCTAAGCAAAATGTCACAAACCTCAAATGACACGACGTTGTAAGTGATTGTGTCCTCCATAGGCTTGACTTTGTACCATAAAGTGCAATGTCTTTGGGCCAAGTGATATCTTCCAATTGTTGGAGCCATCCAAGCTAATATGGGCGAGAATGTGCCTCAGTGGTAAGTCATAAGCGTTGGGCTAAGTCTTGTAAAATGATGATATTTTGAGTCACCACTAAACGATGATGACATTTCCAGATGATTGTCCTTTGACTGCAAAACATTGTCGCCAGTACTCATTAGCACACTCGCATTCCTCCAAAGTGTTGGTGGCAATGGCACTAAAACTTGTAACATCTTAATCAAAGTCATTTGTTGGCATAGAGCATACTACAAATTGCACAATCAATGATTGTTGAGCATGGTATTCCAAATCATAGTGGATGCAAGTGTTGTGAGGTGTCTATGGCACCACTTGTCACCTTTGTTCTTCTTTCATGTCCGATGTCAAAGGCATATGAGCTTTCTCGTATTGTGAAACCTTCTTAGGTTGCTCTAGCTTTACGAAGTGCCCAGATTTTTAGATGAGTTCACAGTGATTGCAACATTTATGACTTTGGGTATAGTCCTGGACAAAATATCGAAAAAGGAAAAGAAGAATCTAGCAGTTTGAGCAACCCCCTACCAACTTATTGTTGGTGAGCTATATAGGATGGGAAGAGATGAAGTGCTGTGACCATAGTTCGCATATTTGTATTTGGCAAACCCAACAAAATTTGACTCGGCAAAAACTCGGCAAGGCTTGGCGAATATTCGACAACTTAAAAAATACTCAAATTTCTTTAAAAACATAAATTTAATACAAAATATAGCTACAAAATGTATCACATGAGTCTATAAAATGTTGGATAAGTGTTTTATATTTGATTTGAATACAAATGCCATACAAAATTGCATCATCATGTGAATACAACAGCCGGATGATAAGTGCTATGAATATATGATGATTGTCATTGAAAATTATCATCATAAATTTCATATCTATTCAAGTTACACTATACAATAAGTTACATTTTCCTCTTCCCCGTTCTAAAGAAATATTGGGGAAAGGGTCTAATGCCTCTACTAGTCCCCACACTTGGTTGCGTCTCCTCACTCCTAGAAGGTTGTGACTCGAGTTCCAACCTGGTAGTAGATTGTGGTGGCTCCTCTGTTGCGTGTTCGAGATCACCTCCACAAATGTCATCCAATCCAATATCTCCTGCTAGTGCTTCTCCCTCCATAGCTTCCCTCTCGAAAGAAGTAATCTCATCATTTGTGAACGTAGGGATTTCCTCTTCTTGCCCAATCCACTCGCTATATGGATCTATCTCATCCAAATCAATAAGCTCCTCTGATTGGGCCTCCACTTTTCTTATGCGAAACCAGAGATTGTTTTGCACCAAAACCAAGTCGTTCAATTGTTTTTGAGTCAACTTGTTACGCTTCTTCATGTGAATGGCCTCAAACAAACTCTAGTTGCGTTCACATCCAGAAGCCCTACCAGGTTGAGATAAAATTATGAGGGCTAGCTTTTGAAGATGCGGGGTATTTCCTCCCTAATCCTCCCACCAAGAACCTACAAACAAGATAATCAAAAGTTTATAAGCAATTAATAAAATCAAATTTGTAACTAATAAGTAACTTAGTAAACATTCTAATTTTTATTACCTGGTGACTGTGTGGTTCTCCCTCAGATAGCTAACCCTTAAGAAAAGAGCCTCCCCCTAACATGTTTGTAATTTTGCAGCGCTAAAATAATGAGGTCCCTCATCTCAACCTCAGATATCATCCTTTCAATATATGTTGAAAGACCCTCCATAACCTCTCCGTTCACATTTGTGAAGTTGTTGGAGAAGAAAAACTTGGGGTTGAGGTAGTACCCCGTTGCATGAATAGGTTGGTGGAGTTGATTGTTCCACCTCCGATCAATAATCTCCCAAAAGGGACCATATATGGCAATATCCCCCTATAATAGTTTTGGATAGCCTCTTTGGCCCTATCCATGGCCTCATAAATGTACCCCATAGGGTTTTGCTCCCCATCAACCAAACACAAAACCCTCACCAACGACTCTGACAACTACACACAAATTAAAATGTAAGGTTACAAACTTACAAATAAAGTAAAAAAGTGAATAACAATATATTTATAATTTAACAAATTAAAATAAATGAATCCACTTGAAATATAAATTGAAGTTTGAAATTACCTTCATGATCTCTATAGCTCTCTTTGCAAAGATATCATCAAAAACTATCTTTGTAGTCCTCTCTCCATTAGCTTTCTTTGAATATTGTGAGTCTAGCCATGCTTGACTCACAAACATTTATTTCAATGATGTCAATAAACTAGAAATACTTTGCAACGTCAAGAAGTTGGCTTCAAACCTTTTGACACCGGCTCGCACAAGCTCTTTGTAGGTGAGAGTGTTACGGGAGTTGGAAACCGATGCCTCCAATGTCTACCCAAGAAAATCCCTCCAGTAACTACTTATAATAGGCCACATCATGTCTCACCTTGTCTGATCATCACTCGCCAATTCTAGGCCTAACAATTTCAACATACTGATTACCTGAAGTGCTACTGAATAAGTGAGATGCTGACTGGGCCTATTTAGGCTATTAGAAGGGGATTAAATCAATTAAGTATTGATTTATTGGTTAAATGGAGCTAAGAACCCAAGGGTGATTATATATGTACTTGGTTATGTTTCTTGCATCTTCTATAACTGGCCTCACCCAATCAAGTTTGTCTATGTCCTCCAAAAGAAGGTCAAGGCAATGAGCTGCACAAGGAGTCCAAAAGAGTGATGGATGTTTCTTTTGTAGTAGTCTCCTCGCCGCCACATATGTTGTTGCATTGTCTGTGACAACTTGCACAACATTTTGTATGCCCACTTCTAATACGGACTTCTCCAATGTAGGAGTCAAATTCTCTTCATTTTTAACTATGTTAGAGGCATCAATTGACTTAAAAAACACCATCTCACCATTTGTAGCCACTAAAAAAATTAATGAGGGTGCGGTTCCTTCTATCCGTTCACCCATCTGAAAGAATGGTGCATCCGTATTTTTGCCATTATTTCTTTTGATCTTCTAGAATTGTTGTTGCATCTGCAACTGCCCCCTCGAGCAATTTCCCACTCAAATCTTTTGGAGAGGGTGCCTTGTACCCTTTCCCTGCAATTGTGAATGTTGTCACCAAGTACTCCCAATATGGGCTCTTTGCCACATTGAATGGAAGGTTGTAGTACTAAAAATTCGTATATGCTTTATCTGCTTCCTTGTGCGTATCCTTGTTTTAGGCTATACCTTGCAATGGAGGTTGTGCTCTAGGTATGTTCCTTAGTACAAAAAATCTATGTTTGCCTTTGCTTGAACTCCATGAAACAAATGTGCCTCTTCCGGTTCGTATGCGTGGACCACGAGTAGAGCCCACAATTATTGTCTCATCATCCTTTGAATCGTGTGTCATTCCAGCTTCAGGTCTAACAACTTCTGTTATGGTTGCATGCACCCTTTCCCTCACTAGTTTCTTCTCCTCTGTCTTTGCTAGCTTAGCTTTCATCTCTCTCTTTGCCTCTTCCGTAACATTGGGGAAAACCACAACGTCTCGGAAAATAATACATGCAAGGTGATACTTCAGGTGATTGATGCTTTCAAAAAATGTTTTGCTGTAGAAATTGCAAACCACTATTCCCGGAACTGCTCCACGTACACCATACTTCCAAGTGATGGTACGGGCACTTGCAAGAATGGTTCTTGCTAGTGATGTTGACCCAGATGCCGAACCTGATGCCGAGCCTGATGCCATTGTTAAGCTCTAATGTGCAACAAAATGCACATTTAAAAAAAAATGTAAGCTTAATTAAATTTAAAAGAAAAAAACGTGTCTAAATAACCATATTTCACCTTAATTTAATAAAAATAACATACCTCCGCTTCCAAATGAGTCTTGAAAATTTAAAATGATTCACAATTAAATTGAATGCATTTAAAATTATAAAACATATTCGATGAATCGATTACAATACGAAAATATAAAATTTAAATAATTTAGAATGAATTTGCGTAAAAAAATATACTTCCGTTTGCAAATGACTTAAAAATTTAAAAGCATTCCCTTTTACATTAGATGTATTTAGAATTACAATATTAATATATAAAACATAAATAATATAAACCAAATTCTCAAAAACTTCAAAGAATTAAAAAAAACTTACCTTCAAATGCAATTCTCTAAATTTCCTCTTCGAATTCACTCAAAAATCTGTTCAACACATGCAATGCAAGCTCAAATAGTTTTGTGAATGAAAATGAAGTGCTTTGGTGCCTTATAAAGAAAAAACCCGTGTTTTTTGAGTGTTTTTGGCGTGTTGCGTGTACAGATCGTGTATGGCAAGTCCTATGCACGGACTCGCTGAGTATTGGCGAATATTCGTTGAATATTCGTGGCGAACATTCGTTGAATATTCGGCGAGTATTAATGGTGAATATTTGTTTCAGGTTTTTTTTGGCGAGTAGTCACCGAGCATGCTAACTATGGCTGCGACGTTCCGTAATAGAGCACGAGAGGGAAGCAATGTCATAGGAGGAGCATGATGAAATTGCAAGAGGCCATTGTGTTGGAGAAACCACCGCAAGAAAGATTTTGTTTTTAGGGCTCTTATGGCCTATTGTTTTTAATGAAGCAAAGAATTTAGTGTGCAAATGTGATATTTATTAAAGAGTGGGAAAACCAAATTAATGTGATGAGATGCCCATGATCCTTATAGTGGCATGAGAACCATTTGAAAACTAGGCAGTTGAATTTATAGGACCCATCTCGCCATGCATGCACAGGATTGGGGCGTGTTACATTATCATTGCCAAGGATTATTTGACTATATGGGCGGAAGCAACACCCACTCAAGATTGTACTACAGTTATAACAGCCAGATTTTTGTGGGAAATCATTATAAGTAGTTATGGGTGCCCTTTGAGTTTGACTAGTGACAAAGGAAGTCATTTCTTAGCATAAACGGTGCACATCACTGTCTAAATTCATGATCACGCATCATAAAACGATGCCCTATCACCACTATATGCCAATGGAACCTTTGAAGCCTTTAACAAGATGTTTGGCACGACATTAACAAAAATATATGTAGGAAGGAGTGACTAGGACGACTAAGTGTCAACAGTGTTATGGGCTTACAAGAAAACATATAAAAGACTCACAAAGTATACTCCCATTCAACTAGTATTCGTAAAAGAGGCAGTTTTGCATGTAGAATTTATAGTACCCTCGTGTATGGCCCGCGCAACAAAGTTGGATGATAAGAAGGACATAGATGAAAGGTTCCAAACACTCATACACTTGGAAGAGGAAAGGAAAAGAAAAAGGCTCTTGGCCAGCAGTAGAAGCTATAGCATCACAAGCACATCAGGGAAAAGGTTTCAACCAAAGGAGCACCTGTGATTTTGTATGACTCAAGATATGCTAAACATCCAAGAAAACTACATATAGGATGGATGCGACTGTACATAATCCATGACATTTTGGGAATTAGTGTTTGTAAACTTTATAGTTTAGATGGCGAACTACTTTTAGGACACTTTAATGGGAGCAGGCTCAAGCAATATCATCCCTAATGGACCCCTCACATACTGTAAATAAGGCTGAAAAGTCGGTAGTATTTGTTTCTAATATTTTTTTTTTTGTTTTGTAGGAATTTTGGTAATGTGCATATATGCGTGCACGTGTGTACAACACTTCATATCATTTCAAGGTACCTTGACCAGGAAGCAACAACTGAAAAGTGAAGGTACATGCACGAAACATGGAAAACAGATCGGGATGAATGGACAAGGACAACATGTGTGTGCAAGGGGATAATTAAAGGAATTTTTTTTAAGAAGACAAGACTGAAGAAAAGTTGTGAAGATAAATATGAGTGATGGAGGACCATTCACTAGATAAGTATAGGGGGAGGTAATAGAGATGGACAAATCCAGATAAAGATAAACACACAAAAGTGAAAAAGAAGTGCATTGGTGCATGTTGGCCACATGCACCGATTAATTGGAGAGAGATAGAAGACTGTGTCGATTGGAGAGAGAAAATAATAAAGCGCACTGGATGGAGAGAGAGAAGGTAGCAAAGCACGCCGAAAGGAGAGAGAAGTAGGAAAAAGGGAAGAGGGAATAAGGCCTCCAATAGAAAAGGTGTGGGTGTGAAGCCCTAGTTGGCATTGTTGAATTGCAATAGGAGAACGATGTAGGATGACCTCAAGATAGCTATGTAATGCGATACCTCCTATGTCCGTCCACTTCCACCAAAAGCTTGCAAAGCTTTGCGTCACACTTGTCCAATCTCTAATTGGACTCCCAAACAATTTGTGCTCTCTCATATGCATTATTGTGACCCTTTCATCCACAAGTGTCTTGAGAGACTCTTCCTTGCCCTCTGCTGCTCCATAATTTGTAAACACAAAAGGCTCACTTGTTATATCCTATAAAAAGGGCTCATTGCTTTTGACCTCTGCACCTGTATACATGCAAACACAATTATCTTTAAAATCAATGGACTCGATAGCCTCCATTCGTTCTCCCTTCAATGCCACTCCTCTTTTCCTCTCATATAAAGGAACTTGCAGAAATGAGCCACACTTGATCTCTTCTTTTTCTGTATCTGCACATTAAATGCACAATAATGAAGTCAAAGTGTCCCTCATTCACGTGTTCAATCCCTTCACAACTTCTCAACTCTTCATCACTCTTTGCTCTACTTTGATGGACTCCCAAGGCCTCCTTCACAACCTCCGTTGTTTTCTCGTCTTTCAACTCATTTTCAGCCCCTTTAAATTTGGTCTCCGCACTCCACAATAGGTCTTGTCCACATTCAACTACTAAAGATTCCAAGAATGCATCTTCAATCTCTTCTTCTGCTATTATCACTTCATTGACGCTTACACCTCCTCTTCTTATCATCTCATATTTATTCAAGAAAATCTCCTCTCCTCTCAGGAACTGCTCATAATTCTCCCATTTACCAATCTCACTATCTTCCAACATTTTTCCTTCACAGTATTCACATTCTAGCTCTTCATCATCCTCTCACTCATCTCTACTATCTTCAATCTACTCTTCTTCACTCCCTTCAATGTCATTCACATACTCTCCTTCACTTCCATCCTCCAAGTCTCCTTCAAATTTGGTCTCCACAATGTCCATATAATCCTGCACCATTCTCGGCTGCTTCTTCATCCACATAAACTGTCCTCAGGCCACATGGGTGTGCCTCTCTTCCATGTCCTTTCTTTGTTCTATAATTTCTCTTGTAGGGCTCCCACTATGCTCTTCAACTTCTCAAAATCCTTAATCTTTCTCCCACAATGTATCAACAAGCTTTTCAAGATTCTCCTCTCTTGTTCTCTCCAACGCCTCTTAATGACAACATTCAATGCTACCCACAACTGCAACTCTCTCTTCTCTCACTCAAAGTCTCTCTCTCTCTCTCTCTCTCTCGTTATTTTCACTCTCACTCAATTGTTGCCTTGTACCCAATGTTCAAATACTGGATGACACTCAACTTTCTCTTTACTCACTCGTCTACCCTCTACCCAATGTTTTGAGATTGGAGGACACTCACATAACTCTCACTCAATGTGATATCCCCTTCCCAATCGAAGACCCTTAGCCTATTTTGTCTTCCCGACGGCTAAGGAGAAAATTAAAAGGGAGACTTAAGTTCTATTATTTTATTATAAAGTACAAAAAAAAACATTATAAAAAACACTTATAATAAATTAATGGACTTAATAATAAAATAAATATAGAAAAAACAAACAAGGGATAAACACTTATTAAAATTGTTTATTCCTATGGAAAAGTGCGACTTGCTTAAGGAGCAAACAAAAAGGGTAAAAAAAAAGGCAAAGGCATATGGGCAAAAGTTATCCACACTAGCAAAATGCGACTTGCATGAGGAAGGCCTTTTGGGTAAAAAAGGAATTAAATATTCAAGTGTGTTGATTGGTTGTTTGGGAGGTCACTTTTGGATCACTTCCTTCTATAAAAGAGGCAAGTCGACTTGCTTTTAGGGGCATTCTATGATCATTTTATAATTTCTGAATTGTATCTGAAGCTTTGAGCTTTTGTTTAAATTATTATAAGGACGAAAAACCCTTAGAATTTACCTCTAGAAGACGAAAACCCTCTTAGAGCATGTGAGGAATTTCTACACTAGGAATTCCATTGATTGAGCTTGCAAAGATTTTTAGTTATTTCTAGCAGTTGTTTGAAGGGATTTTTGCATATTTGTGTAACCTCGGTTTGAAGAATAAAGGCAATTGTGTTCTCAACCTTTATCTTGTTAAAGCAACCCATACCTTGGGTGTATTGATGATGTTTTAAGGTGTTTGTGGGTTGTTCTGAGCTGTTGTTATAATATCAAGTTTTTATGAACCATTCCTCAATAAATTTCTAAATTTTTGGACAAATAAAAGTGTCATTTCTAATCACACTCAGGGTATTAAGTCTGCAGATTTTTTAGTGTTATTTCAACCTCATTATTACTCTTCAAAAATCTGTAGTTTTTATTCATGCATGGGTTGTTAAAAATATGAAAATTAGTTTGGAGTGAATCGATTTAAATTTTATTGTTTATTGGTTTGGGTTTCTCTAATAACCCTAGTCACATTTTTTAGCATAATTCAAATATGCCTTGTTAATATTTGTTATATCCTCTACAAATATATTTTTGGTGAGTTGGGTTTGCCTAGAATCCAACTTGGTGTCAAAGTGTACCATTTGGGGACATTACAGTGGCATCAGAGTGATGATTCTCCCAACTTGTAAATGAAATTATGAAGATAAGATCTGAAGGTGACCATAGAAGTATGATAAAATGATGCTATATGAATGAAGTGTTCACTAGAGGCAATAGAGAATTGCAAGCTTGTTAGATGGATGCTCAAAGTGATCTAAAAGACTCCATTATAGGAGCCTTTACTGATTTGAGCAGATCTATACAAGGGGTTGATGAGTACTGTTGATATCAAGCTCTACTAGATCATTGGGACCTCATCCAAGCCTTCACAAATTTTCAAAGGCACAGGAACAACCAGCTGAGGAAGATGACATGGAAACATGGGGTAAAGAGTATGTAACACTCAATCCTAATGTAAGAGCTATGCTAACCTTCATTGATTTTTGTGAGTTAAAAGATAGTGAATGCACAAGGAAAAATGACATGCAAAAATTGGAGAGAAATCAACCCATTGTGTATTCCGCCATGCAAAGGAAAGAAGAAGCTTCAAGAGGTATGATTTCCATTGAGCAAAATAAATGTGTTAGTGAGGAAAGGACATTTCTTGCTATAGAAATTAATATTAGATAGGAGAATAAATTCATATAGGGTGCAAGCAAGGAGGATGTAATGGAAACTCAAAGAAGGTGCGAGGAGTTCCCAAACAATGAGCAAAGATTTTGCAGAGTGAGAGAGTTTTCTGGCAAAGAGTGAGCTAGAGATTGATGGTTTCTCAAGGGAAACAACACCTACAAGAGTTTAAGGCAAAGAGTTCTTCAATTAGTGGGTAGCAAGGTATGAGGAATGGTACTCCTCAAGTTGTGGCAGCGAGGAACGTGGAAAGATCTTTCCAAAAGAGGGAAATTGCATGGGTTAATTTGCATTGTGTGGAAAAAGGTATGTCATCTTGTTTATCACAGCAGTTGACTATCATAATGAAATTCAACCCATTGTTGGACAAGCATGCTCAAGGAATTGGTACAACAAAGTCAAAGTATCATGGAAACAAAGAATGATGAAGACCTTGATGTTACTCAAAGGTATGAAAGGGAATGGTAATGGGTCATATTTTATTGCTGCATAATAAACCATTTCAGATTTGCTTTATTCATGAGGCATGTAAAAAGGATTATGAAGAATACAAGTTGTAAAATGAAGCATGTGGATTTCTTGTTCCAAATATGCGGATTATGGGCATTATGAGAGCTATATATTTTTGCAAGATCTGCTTCATTTAACAAATATAGGTACAAGGATCTTAGAACACTTCAGCATGTTTTGTCTCTTGTGCATGCCACTTGGACAAAACAAATTTGGAATTGCTTGAAAGCAAACAATTTTGGGAATGGGAGGATTGTAATATCCCCTTCCCATCGAAAGACCCTTAGCCTATTTTGTCTTCCCGACGGCTAAAGGAGTGGAATTAATAAGGGAACTTTAGTTCTATTATTTTATTATAAAGTGCAAAAATAATAAATTTACTTATAATAACAGTACTTATAATAAAATTTATATAGTGATAAATAATAAAGATAAAAAACAAGGGCTTTATTAAATTGTTTTTCCCTAAGGAAAAGTGTGACTTGCATATAGAGGAGGCAAAGGCATATGGGCAAAAGTTATCCAGCTAGGTTCCTTGGATTAGGAAGGCCTTTAAATAAAGAATTAAGTGGAGCAAGTATGTGATTGGTTGTGTTGGGTGGGCTCACTTTTGGGTCACTTCCTTCTTTAAAAGGAGGCAAGTCGACTTGCTATTAGGGGACATCACTTTTGCATCATTTTCATAATTTCTGAATTGTATTTGAAGCTTTGAGCTTTTGTCTAAATTATTCTAAGGACGAAAACCCTTAGTATTTACCTCTAGAGGACGAAAACCCTCTTAGAGCATTTGAGGAATTTCTACACAAGGAATTCCATTGAGCTTGCACAGACTTTTAGTTATTTCCAGCAGTTGTTCGAAGGGGATTTTGCAGATTTGTGTAGCAAGGGTTTGAAGAATAAAGGCAGCTGTGTTCTTAGCCTTCTATCTTGTTAAAGCGACCCATACCTTGGGTGTATTGATGATGTTTTAAGGTGTTTATGGACTGTTCTGAGCTGCTGCTATAATATCAGGTTTTTATGAACCATTTCCAATCAATTTCTGAATTTTTGGATCAATAAAAGTGTCATTTCTAATCACATTTAGGGTAGCAAGTCTGCAGAGTTTAATAAATTATTGCAGCCTATTTTACCTTCAAAAATCTGTATTTTTATTCATGCATGGGATGTTAAAAATATAGAAATCAGTTTGGAGTGAATTGATATAAATTTTAATGCTGATTTGTTTGGGTTTCTCTAATAACCCTAGTCGTATTTTTTAGCATAATTCAGATATGCCTTGTCAATAATTGTTATATCCTCTACAAATATGTTTTTGGTGAGTTGGATTTGCCTAGAATCCAACTTGGGGTCAAATATGTCCATTTGGGGACATTACACTCAACTAGACATTTACTCAACTCTCTTCACATTTGGAAGATGTCACTCACTCTATTTTCTACCCACATCTTTAATCTTTCTTTGATGTGGAAAACAAGCTCTCATAGATTGGAGGACACTCAGACTTTGCAGGTGTCTCACTCTTCTGGGGGCTATCCAATGTATCCCAAACTTGGGGACATTACAGAGCAAGAGATCACTGAACTGAGACACCTTCTAGTCAACTCTGTTCAAAGTCCAGGAAGATGTCACTCTGTTTTCTACGCACACCTCTATTCTCTCTCTAATGTGGAAAATAGACTCGCAGCTCTCAGATCCTCAGGTCTCTCTCTTCAACTCATTCTCTTCACTCAACACTAAATCAATAGACACACTCACCCCAAGTCTGGGTAGGACACTAAGGGGCGCTACATGACGAGTTCACTCATGCACTCACTATCCTAACCAAGTGGCGAATTGGATAGAGCTTTGATAACATAAATGTAGTCAAGGTTGGTGTCCCAAGTGAACAAGAGACCAACCTTGCAGCCTACTCAGAGTACACAAGCACTATTCTATAGACATTCATACATACATGAACATCCAGATTTATTGAGACCCTATGAGACAAAATTGAGACAATGACTATTTCAATTTAATTTAAAAACCATACATCTACATAATATATGGAATCACAGAGACTCAAAATTCCTAGGATTTATTACTATAAATGCTTCCTCAGGCTATGCCTTGATGCCCTTGATGATCTTGATATTATGGGCCCCTCTTCCATAAATCTGTGAGTGCGCAAATGATTCTAGAAGTTTCCTGGGCTCCCAATTAAATTATCAAGTTGGTGCCTCTAGGGCCTGTCAAAGCATTTGGCAAGTGTTCTTGTCAGAGCTCCAAGATAGTGGAAATGATGTGAGGGCTCGATGAGCCCGAATTGAATTGCAAAGCTAGAGGATCTTATAGACAGTTGTGCCTTCAATTCTCCTTTGAGCTTTGCGTGTCCCATGTAATTAGGTGCCCATAGAGTCTGAGTCATGAACCAAATTCTTGGTACATTTCTAGCGCAGGGAGTTGATGGCCTTTTGTCCAAGTCCCCGAGGATTTAAGGTTTAACATGTGGTTTAGCTTATCCAATGTAGTGTTCTTGCTTGTAGAGTGGTTCTTAGCCAAGTTGCGTCAAGGATACTTATTTAGTAAAACAACTCAGTAGAGCTTAAGTGTGAATTGACTTACGGAAGTGGCTCAAAAGTCATGTCCCCTTAATACTATGGGACATTTCTAGCGAATTAATTAGTTAATTAGGCCTATTATTGTATTATTTCCCTTAGAGTACTTACGGTATTACTCGTGGACACTGGGGCATCTAATATTCTATTAACACAAAGCAATGTTCTAAGCTTGGCTAAGAAGAAATAAAGGTTATTATCACTTGCGGCAAGGTATATTCGCCACATTAAAAGGAAGGATATATGGCTTAATGGAATTGATTAATTAATCCCTCGAAAGTAATTATTAATACTATGGCACATTTGAGGAATTAATTAGTTAATTAATATTATTATTTTATTATTTATCTTAGAGTAATTACTATTACTCTTGCATGCTGAGGCATCTAATATTTTAATAATAACATAAAGCAATGGTCTAAGGTTGGCTAAGAAGAAATAAAGGAAGATCACTTCCCCAATGCAAGTCGCCACAATAAAAGGAAGGATATAAAGCCAAAGGAGGAGCGACCAAGGAGGATATGCTGAATATTATTATTGATGAATTAATTCTTCATGCTTGAAGAATGGGATGCATGCCCGTGATGTTCTTATAGGAGTTTATCAACACCGCCTATTGAAAGAAATAGCCACTTCGTGTTTATTGCAAATATCTATCGTGGTTATTGCTGATCTCTATCATTGGCGAATTGCTTGTGGACGTTTTGTTAAATGCTTCTTGCCCTAGCGAATTGCATGCATTATTGGTGACTGGTTTAGAGGATAAAACTAAGTGCAAAGGGAACATATTGGCAGCGATTTCCCCAGTTTGAATATTCTCTGTTCAACGATCTGCATATTGCTTGATTCTTTGGTGTGTTAGGGTCATTTGGGACAATGAAGTTATCAGACATCGCTAGGCCATCTTCCCTAAGTGAGTTGACTAAGTATTGCTCATGTTTGAATGCTCTAAATACTCATAATTTCGACTTACCCAGCAATTGCTATAAATCTGATTTGAAAGGCTTCCTATACTTCTCTATTACCAACGAATTTCCCTGGGCATTTGTGGTGTATGCATCTCCCATCTTTAGTGAACTCATTGGCATAATTAGATCTGAGTTTACATGCATTTCTTCATCTCCTTTGGCATTGATTACACTTTAGGAGAATTTCCTCTTGCTAGCTGATCTATCCCATACCCAGGGACTTGTATTGTGCATGTTCCGAAGGTATTTGAGTGCTTGCGATTTGAGGGAGAGTATATGCATTTAAAACCCTGCTTGTCCCTTATCATCATATACAGCTTATAGTAGTTCTTTTGCACACATTAAAAGACTGAATTTATATATGATATAGAGGATTGGGTGTGTATGAAAATAGTGAGTTTGGATCAAGATATGTCACAGCTGGGTTTACACATTTTGTATGATTTTCAAAGTGGTATTCAAATTGTGAATTGAAGACACAAGTATTGTTGGCAGGGTTCAATCATTTTGGTGCAACTCTACTTGTTTGCTGCTAATCTTTGAAGGGGATATTACAATCACTGTGAAATATTCAAGACGGTATTCTACTCCTTTGGACACTTACTGGGTCCCACACATGCTTCTAGAGACTCTACAAATACCAACATTGGAAAGTTCTAGAAGAGAGCTAAGCTGTTGTTTGTGCCTTCTCGTCCCTCGAAACAATAGTTGTGCCCTTTAGAATTGCATAGGTCACCACCATGCCTTCACTATTAGAATAGAATTGGGCTTGCACAGTTAGCTTTTTGGAACCTTTGTGATTGTGCCATATGTCACCTACACCCTATCCATGATTGAAACAAGTGGTAGGCTTACAGACTGGTCAGGATTAAAGGGCTCTCTGTGCTCATATTTTGAACCTGTGCTTTTTATAAACCATGCCTACAAAGTTCTCACGTCTTCATATTTAACCAAGTACGTGCGAAAAAAGGAAATGGGTCCTGCTATATTGTGTTCGAATGCACCAAGTGGGCATTGTCCGAATGTGACACTTGTCACGTGTTAAGATAGCTCGGGCTCTAGGGCTCCTATGGAGACTCTGTGGGATCGGGGACTCTAAATATTAAAGGGCTTCTTTCTATTAAAGTGACCTATGACTCCAATATTAAAGTGACCTTAACTTAATGTAGCCACTTGGGCTCCACGAATATAAAATGTCCCATGAGCCTTAAGGACATAATTTGACACCTTTAATTTATAAAGTGACCCTCTCAAGCCCTTTGGAAATAAAGTGTCCCACAATTATAGTAATTTGGGCCCCCTTGAATGCTAAGAATACATGTGAGGGCTTGACTCAAGGCTTTTAATTAACCCCTTTAAAGAGCTCCACCAAACATTATAACTTAGGGCTCACTTTATTACTTGGGACTTTGATGAATATTAAAAAAGCTCTTAAATGTCTGCAAATAGACGTGTAACTCTGTGAGCTCATCCAAAACTTAGTCAAACTCCTTCAAAAACTTCTACGAAAACTTCTACGTTGTTTTTGGTGTTGCAAGGTTGCCTGAAGCCTTGGATGCTCCCAAGGTTGAAATCAATTTGGGCATTGGGATTTTGAGTTATGGATATAAATCTCCTTGAGGAATTGCCAATGGTTTTTTATGCTTCTCCATTTCAATGAAGGGGAAGATTAGGTAAACCAGAGAGGCCTACAAGAAAGAGAGTGTTGAAGGGTCAAATTCCTAGAACTAGGGTCTGTGAACAAGCAAAATTGGTAGATAAATGAAAACACAAACAATTACACCTTCACAGCAATGATCTTGCAAACCTCAAGTAAGATCGTGGAAGTGCTTAAACTTGTGTTGATCTTGTAGAGTTTGATTTGTGGATGATCTTGATTCAATCTCCAAATAGGGATGCAAATGACAAGTGTTAGCAGAAATGAAACCATAAATTTTCTATAAGTTCAAATTAGAAAATTATTTTTCCATTGCATAGATCTTCTTGAGACCTTTCCATTAAAAAAAGGAGTCATTTTGAGTTTGGGAGAGAACGTTATGGATTTCGGAAGATGGATTATGCTAGCACTCTAATTGAAACGTTTAAATGTGAAAAAAACGGCCCAGAAATTGGTTTTTTTGGGCTTTTAGCTTCTGTGCTCCACCTGACAACCTAAAATTTTGATAGCAAGGTTAAATGAAGACAAGAAACACACATACAAAGTTAAATCATGAAATGATAAACTAAAATGAGAAAAAGAACGTGGGATCTCCCTCCAGGCGTGCCAGAATGTGAACAAGGAAAATTGACAGATAAATGAAAACAAAAACAATTTTACCTTCACTGCAATGATCTTGCAAACCTCAAGTAAGACCATGGAAGTGCTTAAACTTGTGATGATCTTGTAGAGTTTGATTTGTGGATGCTCTTGATTCAATCTCCACATGGGGATGCAAATGCTACAAGTAGTTCTCAAGGATGCGGTAAACAAATTAGTAGCAATTGGATGCAATTAGCTCAAAGTTCCAGGGATGATTTAACAAAAGAAAATGATTGCTTTTATAACTGAGGGCAGAGCCATGAAAGGTGGATGAGATGTTTGACTAAGCTTCAGGTCAACAATTGTAACTACTTGGAACAGAAAGTAGACTGACTCTAGGAGTTGCAGATTTGAAGGGGTAACAATAGACATTTAAAAGCAAAAGTTACATCCGGAAATTGAATTGTACGCACTATCCAATTGCCCCCACACTTCTAGGAATCTAGAAGTGGAGTTCAAGTTGAGTTGGGAAGTTGAGTTCTAACTGCAGTTGTTTGGAGTATGAGGAAGGTGAGTTCAAGTTGAGTTAATTGGGATGAGGAGGTGAAGCTCAACTGAGAGTTAGCTAGGAATGAGGAAGTGGCTGTTGACTAGGAAAATAGGTGTATTTTCGTAATTAGATAACTAATTTAATTAGTTAGGATGTGCACACTAATTAATAATAATTTATTTAATAAATGTCAATTAACTTAGCTAAAGTGGTATTGTGGACTAATTTAATTAATCCAAGGGGTGCATACACATGATTAAGTAATTTGATTAATCAATTGCAAAGGGGGTATGAACTAAGAAGCGACTTGGGATGAATTGGGATACTACTGGGAATTAGTGTGTAATTTTGGGGTGTCTACATTTGCCCCTCTTTAAAGTATTATTGCAAAGTAATAGTGCTTTAAAGATAGTAGACACATGCAGATCAATGAGCGGAAAAATGTGAAGCATTTGGATGCCCTAGCTAGTAGGAAGTGGTGAAGCATTTGGATCCCCCGACGAGTGGGTTCATATAGGAATGCACCCTTAAGCGGGTCGATGACGTAGCAAGGCGGTGGACGACCGCTTGATAGGAAGAAAACAAAGGAAGTTTGGACAAGGATGGGAAGAATAGGAAGGATTGTGCTTATAGCATGAGTGTCATTTGGAGAGTTTAAATATATAAGAGCAACCTTTATTTTGCTGTTGCACAATAGAGTTGTCACCATGATTATGAAAGAATCAAGATGGGTAACCCAGATGCGCGTAAACAAACACACACACACATCAAATAAAAGATTAAAAAAAACAATCCCAATATGAACAGAGTAGGTGCATGCATCAGGGTTATTAAGGAACCAAGATGTTATCACACTACTTGCAATTGGTCCAACAAGTAAACATCAACAATGCAACACAACTTTGAAAAAGAAGACAATTAGCGATGCCCCTAATGCGTGCCACAATGAATGATTATGTAGATGCAAATGCTCCCAAGGTGGGAATAGGATCAGACTGAAGAGCGGAGTAAAGGTACTCCTCATGACACTCTTGTTGAATCCGTTGTACAAATGATCTGAAAGAAATTTCCCCAGGTGAAGTTGTATCGTGAAGTAAAAACAATTTGTTTGTGATAGCCGTGAGATTGGAACAATCACTAGGGTAGTAGATAAATGTATGACTTTATCAATGAAATGTTGAAAGATTCAATGCAAGATTTTCCAATCGTAGGATTTCGATGAGAAGTGAATGTTTGTTCGAAATTTTTTATGCTATTCTGATTTTTTTGAATTTTTGAAATATTTGATTTTTTTGGATTTTTGATATCTTATTTTATTTGGATTTTTTAAATACAAAAGCAAAGAAATGTAAACAAGCTTGAACACACAGTTCAACTGCAATTGGTCTATATCACAACAATATTCTAGAGACATAGGACATGGACCAATCTAATCAATTGAACAACAAATTAATCTAGGAGCATGCAAGACAACATGTTATATGTACAAGAAACAAACAAGGAGTACTGATGTTAAAGCTAACTAGTAAGCAACGATATAACACAATTCGCAAGGACAAATCCTAATGTGTTCCATAATGATGAGTAGACAGATTTCGATTGCCCTCGAGTGATAACTTAGAACACGAGATGAGTGAATTAGGCCAAAGAGCGGAGTGATGCTTGGATACTCCAAAAGATACTCTTGTCGGATCCCATTGAAGCATGATCTGTATGAGGCCAAAGCCGAGTGTGCCCCCAAGGAAAGTTACATTGTGAAGGGTGACATGATTGATTTGAAGAACGCAAATGATTTGGAACAATGAAATGACGAAATTGACGAACTGAGTGATACAACCACAAATATTTTTGGAACATTTTCGAAATGTTTTACATTTTTTTTCTATTTTTGTGAGACAATTTTATATTGTTTTTGGATTTTGTGAAACATATTCGATTTTTTTTGGGATTTTGTGAAACAAGTTTGAATGTTTTTGGGAATTTTGTGTTTTGAACCACATGCCAAGGGAAAAAGGGGTTCCCAAGCCGTAACTAACATGTTACACATGAACAAGGTGAATGGAAGCATGGCAGAAGGCGAACACAAGTTGTAGACCATGGGCATGAAGACCTGACTAGGAGAACACGTGACACAAGGCGAGGTGGAATGATAGAAGCAGGAGACAAGAAGAAAAAGTGAAGCAAGTGAGCGTGCTGATATGCCCCTAGCACAAGGGTTATGTTGTCACCCAAAAATGCACCCTGATAGAGGATGGTGTGTACTCTCTCTCTTGTTGACAAAATTGGAACACCTCAAGGTTGTGGGTAACCTAAAACTAAGGTGAACCTCCAGAGTGGGCTGGTTCCCCTGTGAATCACCTAAAAAACTAATAAAATTGACAAGGAAAAGGGAGAAGGAATGCGGGAAATATAAAATTGAGGTGATACACCAATGATTTGACACACACATGTACTACTGCATACAAAAAATATAAAGATCCACACACTTGCACAACTCTCGACTAATCTGCAAAATTAATTCAAAGGGTTGGGTAAGGGACATCAGTATAGGGAAAAATTTCCACAACAAAGCAATACAATACCCTAATAAACACGATGAATACTCAGAAAACCAGTGATATGAGAAGGCAAAAATGGAGCTTTTCAATTCAGAGATGCAAGTACAAGCTAGGACTACCAATGTAGAACAGTTGGAAGAAGTGTGTATGTCATTTCTTTTACAAAAATCAGTCTTATTAGACTGCTGCCCTTCATTCTAGAGCCAAAACTGTGCATGCAAGGATAAAAGTATTATTTTATTCACCCCTTGACTGCCCTCTGACCATGCAAGTGTCATATAATAATAAAAAATAGCTCCCAAGGCTGCTGCGTGGGAAACCATGCCTGCTGTGTGGGAAACCATATCTGCTGTGTTGAATTTAGCACTGCTGCATGGGAAATAAAGCATGCAAAGGTGTTTAAAACAAACACAAACTGCCCTTTGCTGACCCGCATTGATTTTAGCATGCAAAAAGTGTTTAAAAACAATTAACTCTGCCCCTTGACTGCTGGGTGGAACCCGAGCATGCAACTATTTATCTTCACTGACTTCTTTTCGTCTTTTCGCACTTTTCTATTTTGTCTCTTTGTGATTTTTTCTTTTTGGCCTCTTGTGCTCTTCCCTGGCTAAGGCTGCGTTGATTTTCATGCAAAAGGTGTCTAAAAACAAGTAAATCTGCCCTCCTTTAACTTGCGTTGAATCTGAGCATGCAAGGGTATGAAAACTACATGCAAAAGTGTTGAGTTAACAGCTAACTCTGCCCCTTGACTGCGTTGAAATCTGAGCATGCAATTGTGGTTAGAACAAACACAAACTGCCCTTAAAACCCTCAGCTTTGGCGCCAATCCTTGTGTGAATAACATGCAATAAATATAGGCCCTTTTGCTATTTTAGCAGCTGTTACCTTTGACTTCTTTCTAGCCACAGACTTGACCATGTTAACAGCCACCTTAGTCTTATTTTTAGCATAAAAATTGTCCTCTTTCATCCTATTTCTAGCGCCACAAACTACCTTTGCATGCTATTTCTAGCATACTTTTCGCTATTTTTAGCAACTGCTTCTTTGACTCGGCATTACTAATTTTAGCACCTTTATTTTTAGCCACTCGCTATTTTTAGCGAATGCTAAAAATAGCCACTCTTCACCACTCACCCAATTTCCATTTAGCACACGTTGTTTTTAGCGAACGCTAAAAATAGCCAAAACACTAAAAATAGCCATTTTGCCAAAAATAGCCAACTTCTTAAAAATAGCCTTATTTGTTTTTGCATGGAAAAATATGGTAACAAGTTACTCTTTAGAGGCTCAGGCGTAGAACGTTTTTAGATGAATGACATTCATAGGCTCTTTCAAATTTTTGCCATCCTTAGTGAATAATTTGTATGCTCCGGATCCAAATTTTGCAGTAATGACATAAAGACCCAACCAATTAGGTTCAAATTTTCCTTGTTTTTCATGTGGCTTGGTTGTGTTCTTCTGATTTTATTTTAGGACCAAGTCACCAATCTTGAACTGTCGTGGTTTGATTTTGCGATTATAGTTAAGGCACAACCGATTCTAGTACACTTGCAGATGATCCAAGGCACATACACGTCTTCAATCTAAAAGCTCGAGCTTTGAAAGGCGTTCTTGATGTAATCCTCTTCATGCACGAGGTGTTAGAGGAAGACACGAAGTGAAGGAATTCGACTTTGATGGGTAATAAGGCTTCTTTAGAGCCATATACTAGGGAAAACGGGGTTGCTCCAGTTGGAGTACGGAAGGAAGTGTGGTAAGTCCAGAGGGCGGGATACAATTGCGTATGCCAATTACGTCCATGTTTATCAACTGTCTTGTCCAAAATGGATTTGATGGTCTTGTTGGAAGCTTCGGATTGGCCGTTACATTGTGAGTAGTATGGTGTAGCCCATTTGAGGTGGATATTGTACTTTTTGGCTAGTGGTTTGACATTCTTATTCTTGAAGGAGCCACCATTGTCGGTGGGAATGCCAAAATGACAGATGATATGGTTGAAAACGAACTTAGAAATATTGCACCTAGAAACATAGGTAAGAGGCATAGCCTCCACCCACTTGGTGAAATACTCTGTTGCGGTTATTATGAAGGTATGGCCATAAGAAGATGTGGGCTTTATTTTTTTGATTAAATTGAGCTCCCATTTAGAAAAAGGCCATGGTGAGGTGATAGGCTGCAAAGCTTGGGAAGGTGCATAGATGAGGTTACCGTGCTTTTGACACGCTTCACATTTCTTTACATAGTTGCATGCATCCGTTTCCATTGTAGGCCAGTAGTATCCAACACACAAGATCTTCTTTGCAAGGACCATGCCACTGGTGTGTGCACCACAAATACCCGAGTGTACTTCAACTAGCGTTTGATTAGCTGCGTTCTGAAATAGAGTCCTATCATAGCCTCTTCGGTATAAGGTATATGCGAGGACAATGTAGCATGAGGCACGTTGTGCCAAGGCTCTTTTGTTGGTAGAGGTCATGTTTGGAGGGTAAGCTTTACTTTTAATGAAGGTGTATATATCATGATACCTGGGGTGATCAGGACCAAAAATCTCATAGACCATGGTGGACTCCGGCAATTCGTATGTGGGCACCAAAAGATGTTCAATGAGGAACTCATTGTGAGTTTGATTAGTGTCAAATTCAAGAAGGGATGCAATAGTTGCCATGACATCCGCTGCTTTGTTTTGCACACGAGGAACTTGTTCGAAAGTGATAATCTAGAAATACCCTTTGAGACTATCAACCATGCGTTTGTAGGGTAAAAGCTTCTCATCCTTGACTTGAAATGTGCCATTGACTTGGCTTATAATGAGAAGAGAGTCTCCAAAGACTGTCAATTCTTGTAACCGCTAGGAGATATCAAAGCCTAAGTCTACTATGAGTGCTTCATACTCGGCTATGTTGTTGGTACAAGGGAAGCCCATGCGGTAAGATTTAGGAATTAGATCCCCGTCAGGTGTACGCAATACAATTCCAGCTTCTAAACCATGGATGTTGCAAGATCCATCAAAGAATAAAGTCCTTGAGGGGACCACTTCTATGTATACCAAGTCTTCATCTGGAAATTCAAAGTTTAACGACTATGAACCTGGCAGCGGCGCTATGGCCAATTGATTTGCCATTGCTTGACCTTTTATAGCCTTCTGATTGACAAATTCAATGTCAAATTCACCGAAGAGTGCAATCTAGTTGGACATCCGTCTTGTTATTATTGGTCTTGAAAGTAAGTACTTGTGAGGGTCAACCTTGGCAATTAACTTGGTTGTATGATTTAACAAATAGTGTCACAACTTATCAAAAGTGTAAGCGATTGCTAAGCAATCTTTCTCAACTTGTGAGTACTTAGTCTCATGCTTAAGGAGAGTTTTGTTGAGATAATACACGACTTGTTCTTGCCCCTTGTGTTGTGCTAATAATGCCCCAATGGCATGTTGTGAAGTGTACATGAGCATGAGCACTGGTGGAGTGGACATACACTCTTTCAACTTGGTGAAAGACTCCTGACATTCTTGTGTCCACTTGAATTGGACATCCTTCTTAAGCAGTTGGTTGCAATGGTGGTATTTATCCGCAAGATGAGAGATGAAACACCGAATAGACTGTATTTTACCCTGCAATCCACGTAGTTGTTTGAGGTTTTGTGGAGGCAACATATCCGTTATAACTTTGATTTTGGTAGGGTCCACTTTGATTCCCTTGCGTGAGATGATGAATCCCAGGAATTTTCTTGAAGTGACACCAAAGACACTTTTTTGAATTAAGGCGAATCTTATATTCCCTTAATCTCTCAAAGATACGCCTAATAACTACGGGATGATTCACTCTGGTCTTTGATTTGGCAAGGATATCATCGACATAGTCTTTCATGATGTTGTGAAGAAGGTTGTGGAAAATAACCGTCATGGCACGCTGCTAAGTAGCTCGAGTTTCTTAAGGCCAAAAGGCATGACCTTGTAATAGAATTCCCCCATGGGGTTGTGAAAGCTGTCTTGTGCTGGTCTTCGTCAGCAATTTGAATTTGATTGTATCCTGAAAAGCCATACATAAGATATAACATCTCATGGCCTGCAGTAGAATCGACGATCATGTTGATGTTGGGTAGAGGAAATTCGTCCTTAGGACATGCCTTATTGATGTCTCGGAAATCTGTATGGATTCGAATCCCAGGGGTCTTCTTTGCAACCGGGACCATGTTTGATATACACCCTAAGTAATCAATGGACAATATAAAACCCGCGTCTAGCAATTTCTGTAGTTCGGCCTTGAAAAACAATGCAACTTTGGGATGCCTTGTTGATGTCTCGGAAATCTGTACAGATTTGAATCCCAGGTGTCTTCTTCGCAATCGGGGCCATGTTTGATATCCACTTTGAGTAAGCAATGGACCATATAAAACCCGCGTTTAGAAATTTCTATAGTTTGGCCTTAACAAGCAATGCAACTTTGGGATGCATCTTACGCAACTTTTACTTGACAGGCTTAGCATTAGGGCGCAACATTAGGTGATGAACCGCAAGAGAAGGGTCAAGGCCTGGCATGGCATATCTTTGTAGGACCAAGCAAATACGTCTTGAAATTTGATCAACAACTTTGTGAAGGTCTTGATTTCAACGTTTGAGAGACTAGTGCCAAGTTGTAGCAATTTAGGTTGGTCTTTTGTGCCGATAAATGAAAACAAGGAAAATTGACAGATAAATGAAAACACAAACAATTATACCTTCACTGCAATGATCTTGCGAACCTTAAGTAAGACCGTGGAAGTGCTTCAACTTGTTTGATCTTGTTGAAGATTGGATTTTTGATTGATTGGTCATGTATTTTGGGCACATGGCGATTATCCGTGACACCAACAGTGATGACATTGCGGTTGCGGTTAACGTACCAAGATTCATCATGATGAGTGTTAGGGTGGTTGTGATTGTTAGTATTATTATTGTGATTATGCCCATGGTCTTTAGAATGAGGCTTGACTCAACCTTTAGCAATGAAGGCATTGTCTCTTTGAGTCAAGGTGACTTCGGAGTCAAGGTTGAAAGAGAAGTGTTTGATGAACTTCTTCGAGAGGTCTGCGAAGGTGGTGATAGGTCCCTTTGGAAGGTGTAAAAACCAGTCCAAAGCTTTTTCTCCTAGACTTTTAGGAAAAAGGCACAAGAGAAAGTTATCGTTATATGCCACTTCTTGGCATGCTATGTAAAATTTTTTTATACGTTGTCTAGGATCAGTTGTGCCCTTTTATTTATCGAATTTTGGGCGTCTTGAATTTTTTTGGAAAGGGTGTGTTTAAGATGTCCATGCCGAAAGGGTAAGGACACAATTCATCAGAGTGGAAATGTCTGCGTTGTTTTTGCATACCTGCAATGTTGTCTTTCATCATTTGCCATTCCTGAGCAAATGATGAGTTGTATGAATCCACCATTTTAATGAAAAATGGGGGAGAGTGAAGAAAAGTGCGATGAAGAACTCAACCCTTAGCAAAATGAATGCTTGACATTAATAAAGTGAGTATCACAGTGTCAAGACTTAGATGCAGGATGATAGTGCTTAAGTGTGGATACAAATGTCTACAACTCAAGACTTAGACTTGTTTACAAAGAGGTGGAAATGAGACAAAAGTGGATCCAAATAATGAGTATTTGGAAACATGTAAGAGATTCGAATGCACCCAAATAAGGAGTATTTGGGAGAGGTAGCAAATGAGACGACAGTGAGAATGTGAGAGACAAGTGTGGAACACAATTCACGAAAACGAAAAGAGAATTTGAAAACAAAAGTTTTATTTACAAATATTTTGGCCTCTACCTTAGATTGTCTTGGACAATGTTTGGCTTCCTAGGTGGCTCTCTCAACTAGGTGTAAGTAGTATACCCGAGCAAGTGTGGTGTTATTGCTAACTGTTGGCTTTACTTTACCCCATTTGAAACAATGAGCAAAGATCTTGCTCAAATGAATCGCACCAGGGTCGCCACTAATGATATCCATGATTCTAATCTTACAAGGTGTACTAGTCAGTTGGGATTGGGGGTATTCGTTTCGTCAGCCAATTCCCTCAATTTTCCGACTACGTTGAAGTTCCTATGGTATTCCTCAACTGAGTTTATTGGCTTATTCCCAAGCACTTCCCACAGTTATAGTAGTTGGGCAATAGCCTTTTCAATCGCACCTGCAAATACAATGTGAATTATTCATTTTATCTTGATTAAAGAGGTTCCCTGCACATAAAGTATTAGTAGTTTGCTTTGCACACGATTGAGGCAACTTGCAATTAGTAGTCTAAGAGTAACCTCCTGTAGAGAGGGTCTTGTAAACAAGGATTAGATATGTTTTCCTGAGGTAGAGAGGACAAGACAAAAAGAAGCAAGCTCATGTTTCTAATTTCCAAGATCGCTTATAAAGCATGAGGAAAGAGCATATGCGTGAGCTAGCTTTGCTTGATAAAAGAAAAAGGTTAATTCCCGAAAAAACATAAGAAATGATCACGTTTTTGATTTCCAATATCACTTTGAAAGTGCAAGGAAAGAACATGCGTGTGAGGTTGTTATGTTTAAACAAAAACAAATAAAAATTTATAAAATATTACAAATTATATAAAAAAATGACGTGTTAGGAGAAATGAAACCATAAATTTTTTTAAGTTCAAATTAGAAAATTATTTTTTCATTGCATAGATCTTCTTGAGACCTTTCCGTTAAAAAAAAACGGAGTCATTTCGAGTTTGGGAGCATAAGTTACAGATTTAGGAAGATGAATTATGCTAGCGCTCTCAGTGAAACGCTTAAACATGAGAAAAACGACCTGGAAGATGGTTTTTTTGGGGTTTTTAGCTTCTGTGCTCGACTTGAAAACCTAAAATTTTGATAACAAGGTTAAATGAAGACAAGAAACACACATACAAAGTTAAATCATGAAATGATAAACTAAAATGAGAAAAAAAACGTGGGATCTCCCTCCGTGCGTGCCAAAATGTGAACAAGGAAAATTGACAGATAAATGAAAACAAAGAATTTTACCTTCATTGCAATGATCTTGCAATCCTCAAGTAAGACCGTGGAAGTGCTTAAACTTATGTTGATCTTGTAGAGTTTGATTTGTGGACGCTTTTGATTCAATCTCTGAATGGGGATGCAAATGCTACAAGCAGTTTTCACAAGGACGCGGGAAACAAATTAGTAGCAATTGGATGTAATTTGCTCAAAGCTCCAAGGATGATTTAACAAAGGAAAAGACTTGCTTTTATAGCTGAGGGTAGGGCCAAGAAAAGTGGATGAAATGTTTGACTAAGTTCTAGGTCAACAATTGTAACTACCTGAGAATAGAAAGTAGATTGAGTCTAGGAGTTGCAGATTTGAAGGGGCAATAGACATTTAGAAGCAAAAGTTACATCCGGAAATTGAATTGTACGCACAATCCAATTGCCCCCACACTTCTAGGAATCTAGAAGTGGAGTTTAAGTTGAGTTGGGAAGCTGAGTTCCAATTGCAGTTGACTGGAATGAGGAAGGTGAGTTCAAGTTGAATTAAGTAATACGAGGAAGTGAAGCTCAATTGAGAGTCAACTAGGAATGAGGAAGTGGATGTTGCCTAGGAAAATAGGTGTATTTTTGTACTTAGATAACTAATTTAACTAGCTAGGATGTGCACACTAATCAATTAATCATTTATTTAATAATTGTTAATTAGCTTAGCTAAAGTGGTATTGTGGACTAATTTAATTAATCCAAGGGGTGCATACACATGATTAATTAATTTGATTAATCCATTGCGAAGGGGGTATGAACTAGGAAGCGAATTGGGATGAACTGTGAATTAGTGTGTAATTTTGGGGTGTCTACAGGGTTGTTCAAGAACTTTTGATTGGTTTTTATCATTCTAAAATTTTAGCACAAAATAAAATATTCATAGAAGGTTTAGATGGAAGGCCCTCAAATGTACCAAGTATTGGCATTTTGATTTTTCTCTATGTTGCCCGGATACGAATATGAGTGTCGGTTTGGATACGGATACGATACGCAGATACGTCAATTTAAGAAAACCCTTGGATATGATATGTCTTGGATACGTCCGTACATATATATTAACAAATTATATATATATATTTTAATTTTTTATGTACATCTACTCATTTTACTCATTTTTAGTCCATAAAAAACTGAAATAATAATACAAAACTTGAATCAATGTTCAAAACATTTAATATACTTAAGACTTTGCATTTTTATTGATCATGTGGCTGCCATATATATGATATACAAATATCATGTTAACATGAAATGATGAATACGAACAAAATTTGAAATTTGAAAAATATACTAGGATCCATGTTCAAATTTTCAAAACATACAATATACTTAAGATTTTACATTTCATTGTTCATGTGGCTGCCATACATATGATATAGAAATACAAACAAATCTAGAATATATCATCTAGATTTTCCTCAAAATCAAGTTCTTGTGTGCCACTTGCGCTAGCTCCACTCTCCACTCCTTGCAGACTCCCTTGAGCGTCATCTTCGCCATCAAATAATGAAAGCTGGGCAAGCGTGGCTACGGAGGCATCCAAGTCTGAGGTCTCTGGAACAAGATCCCAAAGTTTGTGAGGCCCTCTAGCATGCTCCTCAGACTTGTGTGACAAGAGGCACAAATTGGAGTGCACATATACCGAATCCTCAACTTTTTTAGATGGCAACTTGTTTCTTTTAGCTGAGTGGATAAAGCTGTAAGTACCATAGTTCAAAAAATCGTTATCGGTAGACCAAATTTTGACTCGGAAATCGGGAATCGACAATTTATCGACATTAATCGGCGACTTTATCGCTACTTTTAATAACATTTAAATTCATAAAATAAACTTAAATTAAATGTAAAAACATTGTTATGACTCTATAGAATGCATACTTTATCGTTATACAGTATATAATTATAAATTTATAGTGTATACTGTAACAGGTAACTATAAATTTATATTAGTGTATACTGATTGTATACTATTATAATAAATGTATAATCTATAAATTTATTATTGTTATAAATTATATAAAAAATATCATTGTGTTCTCTATTAACAATGGGTATATTACTATTACTGTTACGAATTATTATTATTAATGTTATGTTATATATCATTGTTAAAAACTTAAATGTTATAAATTATGATATGTTTATAATAGTAATATATATTATAGTATAAATTATAACAATCTTATATAATTACTATAACAGTTGATAATAGTCTTATAAATTTATTACTATTATAAATTATAGTATATAGTTACTAGTATATACAAAACGAATTAATGTACAGTATACGAATATATACATTGTACAGTACAATATACGCATTAGTGTACAGTATACGAGTTTATACACAGTACAATATATGAATTAGTGTATATTGTACATCGTATACTATTGAAAATCTAAAAAAAACAAAAACTAACTATACTCTTTACCTATATACAAATTTATAGGGGGCTACGGCCACGAACTGTTGCCACTAACTGGCCACGAAATGGCACGAAACTGCCACGAAATGCCCTGAAACCGCCACGAAATCCCACGAAACCAATACGAAATGCTGGAAACCAAACACAAAACCTAAGACACGCGATTTTCAACGATTTTCGCTGCTAGTTTTGACGATTTTTTAGGGTTTTAATCGTCGGAAATCTCCGATTTATCGACACTTCAAAAATCGCGATTTTCAGAAAGATTAATCATTTTACTTGCCCTAAACGATTAATCGCGATTATCGGCTGATTAATGGCGATTTTTAATACAGAGATAAGTACTTCAATTCCACTTTGTGGAAGAATTACTAGCCACCTATTACAACAAAGTTAGAAAATTGAAATTCAAAGACAAGTTAGCATCCTAAGTTCTAACTTAATAAAATTTAAAATATTCGAAATGATTCTAAATTTTAAAATTTATAAATGTTATACCTGTGAAAGAACTTTTATAGCAATAGGACGTAAGTACTTGGCATCATGGCTATGTACACGCCACCATGTGGTTGGAGTCAAGCTGCTCTTGTCGAAAAGAGCCTCAATTGATCCCATGTTACCTTCTGAACCAGTAAACATGTCCATTTCACTTCTGACCACACTAGCTATCGATGGATCAAGAAAAATTCTTCTAAATGCTGCCTTGGTTCCGTTTCCAACTTCAGAGTCAGAAAATGGTGCTTGCCTGTTTGGGAGCCCAAGTACATCAGAGCTATCGTACTTTGGGGTCAGTGCATAAGCAAGAAGATGTAATGAGGTGGTCATTTTATTCCACCTCTTCATGACCACAGTATTGACCTCACCGTAGAAGGTCTCTTCTGGATCTTGCCATTTTTTTTGTATTATATCTCTGACATGCTCAAGCATGGAATCTATGCCATCATATATCTCTCTCAAGCATGCTTCATCAGTATCTACGTATCGGATCATGGAGAGAATGGGTTCTGTAAAACTCAACAAGTACTCAACCTTGGCCCACCAATCCTCATCAAGGACCCATGATTTTACCCTTGTAGCTTTCTCTGTATTTGACTGCCTCCACACTGACCAAACACTGTTGATCACCATATTGCTTAAAGCCTCTCTCACCTTCACAAGCCATCTCAAAACGAGCGTGTGAGAGGAAAATCTAGTTTCTACAACCTTCAGCAACTCTAACCTTGAGAATTTCCTGAAAATGGTTTGTGACATATGATGGTTTGTGATAAACATTTGAATGTCATTTGCCTCAGAATAAATTTACTCAATCCATGGGATTTTCTCAATCTTTTGGAGCATCAAGTTAAGGGAGTGGACAACACAAGGGGTCCAAAAAATGTGCTCATATCTACCCTCTTTGATCATTCTTGTTGCTTAACAATTTTTAGCGTTGTCTGTGATGACTTGGACAACATTATGGGGGCCCACCGACTCAATTGCCTCTATTAAAATGTCAGCAATAAATTGTGCATACTTGACTTCCCCTTCATAGTCAATGGCTTTAAGGAACATTGCCCCTTTAGGGCATATTGCAACAACATTTATGAGGGGTCTATTTCTAGCATCTTTCCATCCATCTGAAATGATGGAAATCCCTATTTCCTTCCATGAGTCTTTGATTGGCTGCAAAGTTTTGTGAATGTGTTCCACTTCCTTTTCCAAGAGTGTGGTTCAAACTTTTTTGTAACCTGGGGATTTGTACCCTTGTGGAGCTTCATTGATACCCTTCACCATTTGATGCCAATAAGGAGATCTCAATACATTAAAGGGCAGCCCACATGCATAAATGCATCGAGCAACAACCTCATCAGCAACCTCCCTCTTTTCAATATTAAATACTTTCTCCAATGCTCTTTTTGGCCTTTTTCGTGAGCTCTCTGGACTCTTTTCATCAAATGGTTGACTTTGTGTTTGAATGAAAGCATGAGAAGTAGGTCTAGGTGTGGGTGGTAGTGATGAAGGCCTTCTTTGCGAAGGAATTATTCTAGTTCTATTTCTTTCAACTTGTTCATCAGCCTCCTCTTGCTCTCTTAGGTACTCTTCCATTTTTTCATTTGATATTTTTGGGCACCTCTTTATTCCCACATCTCCAACACCAGTTAAATGGATTTTCACTCGGCTATATGAGGATTTGTACTGAGCTTGGCAACCATGACATGTCCAAACCCGACACCCACCACCAACAATGTTGTCTACCGCTGTCACATGTCTCCAAAGAGGGGAATTAAGATCATGTTTCATAGGAACTGATGTGTTTTCAGCTTGGCCTTGCACTCCACCCGAAGCAGAACTTGATGCCATCCTAATCTGTTTTTGATCACCAAGATCACCATAACGGCGCGAGGTGAGAGCATACACATAGTATGTTTAAAAAATTAAAAACATTTTGCCTTAACATAAATAAATTAGTTATGTCATCCTAATTTGTTTTTGATCACTAAGATCGCCATAAAGGTGCGAGGTGAGAGCATACACAGGTTTAGGATGTTTAAAAAATTAAACCACAATTTGCCTTAGCATAAATAAATTACTAATTAGTTATGCCATCCTAGTCTATTTTTGATCACCAAAATTGCCATCAAGGCGCGAGGTGATAGCATACACAGATTTAGGAAGGTAAAAAAATAAAAAATAAATACATTAACATTGAACAATGCATTTAAAATAAAAAAATGATTTTTTACCAATTAATAAATTAAATAACCCTAAACTATGTCATCCTAATCTATTTTTGATCACCAAGATTGCCATAAAGGTGCAAGGTGAGAACATACCACAGATTTAAGAACTGAAAAAATAAAAAACAAATACATTAACATTGAACAATGCATTTAAAATTAAAAAACGACTTTTTACCAGTTAATAAATTAAATAACCTAAACTATGCCATCCTAATCTGTTTTTGATCACCAAGATCGCCATAAAGGCGCGCGGTGAGAGCATACTCAGATTTAGGATGTGTTTAAATTATAAACTTTAAAAAAATTCAACATAATAAATAAATAAATAACCGTAAAAAAACAAAACGAAAGGATGGATTAAAAATAAAATAAAAATAAAAATACGGTATATCGGTAGTGTAGAATTGTAGATCCTGGTTGCCTCTAAACAAAATTACAAATGCTACCTCTTCCTCTCAAGTCTACTCTTCTAGTTTTGATTCTTGAATGAACACTAAATTATTTTTTTTAAAACAATCTCTTCCTCTCAAGTCTCAAGAATGGCTTCTTCTCCTTCTCCTCCTTGCAATGGTGGACTCCAAACAATAAAAGCAATCGCTGCCCCTCCTTCAAATCTTTGCCTCCTCTAAGCTCTTTGCAAAACCTCTTTCCAATCTTTGCCTCCGCTAAGCTCTTCACAACTCTTCTTTGGCTCTTTGCTCATTCACTTGAAAAAAGACAATGAAATTGTTTGTGTGATTATAAATGAAAGGGATGGGTGCTTTTTATAACTTTGTGTGGGGAGAGGGTGTATTATTTAATTCATTTAGTGTTTAAGGTTCGGTTTTAGGGAGTAGAAAAGTCAAAAATTAAAAAAAAATGAAATAGAACTTTAAAAAAACGTATTTACTGCTGGATACATTCCTGATACGTACGGGGTACGTCAGGATACATCACGGATACGTCTGTACGTATCCGTGACATATTCTGATGTACCCTGTACGTATCAGGAACGTTTCCGTATCATATCCATAACATATCCGTATCAAATACGTTTCCAAGGGGATTCTAGGGGGGTTTAGGCGTATCCATGCAATGTAGATTTTTCTAAAGCCATTACATTTGGCCAAAAGTCACTAAAGCACATACGAGAGAAAAAACCAGAAAGAACTTGAAATCTACCAAGAAAGAGAAGGGAAAGAGCTCTTGGGCAATGCCTTGGCTCAATAATTTATGGAACAACGTGCTGGTTTTGAGAAGGTCGCACAAAAAATTTCTTCAGGGTTGTAATTGAAGTATTTTCCTCAACTGGACCAATAGTAATGCTGCTTGGAAGATTAGGTGAGCCAGAAAGACCTACAAGAAAGAATGTGTTGAAGGGTTAAAGTCCCCAGATCCAGGGTCCTTCAAGAATTTTTGCTTGGCTTTTATCATTCTAAGATTTTACCATAAAATAACATTTTCAAAGTAGGTTCAGATGGAAGGCTCTCAAATGTCCAAGTATTAAGATTCTGATTTTTCTGAAGCCATTACATTTGGCTAAAAATCACTAAAGTACATATGGGGGGAAAAAGGCTGGAAATAACTTGAAATCTACGAAGACAGACAATGGAAAGAGCTCTTAGGCCTACTATCAATACCTTTGCTCAATAATTTCTGGGAACATTGCCTTGCTTTTGAGAAGGTTGCATTAATAGTAAATTCCCTGGAAGGCCAGGCTATAGCTTGAAGGAAAGACTTGCTTCTCAGATGTTCCCTAAACTAGTATGACAGGTAATTTCTGCCTTCTCATATTTCTCTTCAGAAGAGTGCTGCACTCAGGGGTCACCTTTAGCAGACCCAAAGAGCAGAATATGTTGTAGAGATTTTCAGATTTCCTCCCAAGGATGAAGCATCATTCTAAGGAATATAAGAAATAGTCCTTTTCAGTGAGATCTTCCATTGTTATCACTACCATCGGCCTCGCCAATCAATTCAGATTACGGTCTTTGAATTCCCACCAAGAAGTCTCTCAGATGGTATCCATTTCCCCAGGGGTGAGTTCTGCTGCCCTTTTCCATTGAAAACACCGAGTTTGACCTCTCCATCATAAGATCATTGATCATTGATCATAACAGAGTTTTTTTTTTATTACTTCTTAACCTCTTTTGACCGGACCTACGAACTGGATATGGGACACAAACAGTGGTCCCAATCCCCAAGAACCACTTAACTAATACAAACCACCACTGTTGGCCACAGAAACCATGGAAACAACTCAGATGGCCACATCCGGCCTCATGCGCCTGGTGAAAGTCGAAACTGGGTGGGGGCTGGGCACAACCAACCCTCTTTACCAATCCTTCTACATCTTATTGGCTGAAACCAAAATTGGTCATACCAGAGTTAATTGACTTCTAAGTGAAGGTTTTGTAATATGCTTTTCCTTTTCAGTCCGATCCAACTGTTGTTTTCATTTTTTGATTGTTCCATTGATCCACTTAGTTTGATTGACAGAGTTTTTATAAGTAGGGGCTAACTGCCACCACTATTTTATAAAGTCAACAAAACCTTCTTCTAGCAGCCATTTTAAGTGGAAGGGACAAGGATTAAGTTTGTTGAAGGAATTCAATTCTAGTAGGATATGCCAATAGAGGACCCAAAAAGATGTTAATTGGGTAATTTATCTGCACTCAGAAGTTGAAGGTCATTATTCCAAGTTCCAAGTTCCATCTTTTTTCCACCTCAGCACAGAGCAACATTAAGATATCCTACCACAGTCTGATTTCCTAGTGTTTCTTTCTCCATCAATCACGAGAGAATTCCTAACGGTATATTTATTTTGAAAAAGAGTTGCTCACAAGCATTGTACATTCAGAACAAGATGGATAGATACTTATGATCTCGAGGGTACATGTCTCAAGCATTCCCCTTTTAAGGTACCACATTGTTCAAAGAATTCAAGGTTGCACAGGGCAGCTATATCTGCTGAATACACAAGTGTCTATACTGGAGTAAGAAAGCCTATGTAGAATCTATACCTGGATTTTCAAAAACTTGGTCACTTTAGCTTCTTACAAAAATGCGATATCAATGTTTCAAGGCTAACTTTCCTTATAATCATTAAGACTCAACTAGAACTATATCCCTAATGTTCTAGGAAATTAACTTGATTTGGACTTGAGAAAGCTTTTATTGAACTTTTCTTGTATGGCAAAGATCGTCTGCCTTATCAAAGTCTGTGTAGCTTGTTCTCTTATTTTTTTTCTCATTGGACACATTGGTCTGTCTGTATTTTATGGTGCCCTTTGTATGCTTTTACAATGACTCCATTCTTAAAGTGATGAGCTGATTTTTTAATACAAATCTTCATTTCTTAGGCATCGGCTATTAAGTTTTGTATATAACATACAACTATAACAATGTCACACAGACACATCAGTAAGTCTGTGTAACTCAATGGTTTGTCATCTAGCTGTTTCAAGTATTTCTTATTTTTAAAGATTGTTTTGATACTGTCCGCATAGTAATGTTTAATTGCTTTTGCATATGTCTATATGTGCACGCATGTGCATTTCTCTCTATGTGAGAGTGAGGGCCTTCCTATGCGATGACCTTTTGCTTTCCCTTATATTAATAACTTCCATCACTTTGACGATCCGATTTGTGCTAAAGAACTTTTAAAGTATATTTATTCATTGAAATAACCATTTTCTCAACCATGGCAAGAAAAATGCACAATGTTGGGATGTGATTTTTTTTTTGGGATAGAAGTCCATCTTATATTTTATTTTATGGAACAGAAAATTTCCGTCAATATAACAAGAAGTTTACAAGAAAAGTCTTTCCCTATGTAGGCCGAAAAGGAAACATTGAGCCTTGGTGCCAAGAAGCAATGACTCAACATCTTTGTGAAATATTTGAATTCAATGCCAAGAAGCAATGGCTCAACATCTTTGTGAAATATTTGAATTCAATGCCAAGAAGCAATGGCTCAACATCTTTGTGAAATATTTGAATTCAATGCCAAGAAGCAATGGCTCAACATCTTTGTGAAATATTTGAATTCAATTGTAGAAAGAAAGACTAGTTCTTGTTTAACTAGTCTTAGCCCCCATAAGATGAGAAGTAAGTTGTTCTCTTGAAATATAGCCTCGCGTCTTGAATTCCATAAGAATACAAGATTTGTTGGGGAAACTTCTGCCATAAAAAAATTGCAGTTTTCCCTAACCATCCAAGTGTCCTTGACGAGAGACCCTTCTCAAGACGGAGAGACGTTGAATAATTAGCTAAACTCTACTTGAAACCAAGATCAAAGGTCTTAGCAGAAGGGCATTTCCCAAAGTAAACATGATCAATGGTTTCTTCTTTAACACAAAGTCTGCATGAAGAATTTGTAACCCAACTTTGTGAATCCTTGTCTTGATTGCCAATTCGTGATGGATAAATGAATTCTACATTGTGTTGGGGCTCTTCTATTTTGCTATCTTTTGTCGCCCCGGCCCCTTTTCCTTTCGGAGTTCTTTTGTGGTTTTTTCGGGACTGAATTTTGCCTAAGTATGGAACTGGACGCGGAGGGTATCCACGTGTCCCTTCAGCGCAACTTGGAGAAGGCACAAAGATTTGGGAGTATTCGAGCAGCGAGCATCGACCACGTGACTCAAGCATGGCAAGGCAGCCCAAGTGGGCTGAAAAGTCAACGTAAATGAAAGGGACGCGCATGCCTCCACGTGTCGCCCAGGCGCGACTTCAAAAGGAAATAGAGGAAAGGAAGCCCCAAAGTAGCACAAGGTCTCCACGTGTCACACATGCAGCTACCACCACTGAAAGGACCAATCAAAGAAGCGAAGGGCTCGAGATTTGGTAGATTAAATGCGATCTCGGTCCCCAAAGCATGTAGTTGAGATTTTTCTCCAAAGTTCAAGGATTTCGTAGGTAAAAACTAAATGCAGACATTGGAAACCTTAATGGAGGCACGTTGAAGTAAGAGCTGTGAAGATCTATAAGAGAATGTTCTTGTGCCAGAGAGAGATACATACGGAGATAAATAGAGAAAAGGAAGTTCCAGAAGGTCAGAAAGGAGGGATTTAGGCGTAGTCTATTGTGTTCATTGGCCTTAGCAAGGCTCTATTGTAAAGAAGTGCTGTAATCTGTGCCATTTCAGCCTTATGTACTGTTTTCTATATAAATAAGAGTTCTTGTTTTGTACACTGAGAAGTTCGCAATATTTTGTGTCCTTTGTTTCTTCCTGTTTGCTCTTATTTCAGTTCTTGATGAATGTTTAAATATCTATCGTGTTACAAATGCCTTAGATCTTTTACATAAATCTTTCATTATGCACATGATTATGTTTTAGTTTCATCTGGCCTTTGATGATTTGAGATATCTTCAGAATAGTTTATTATGCTTAATGCTCTTCGACTAAACTAGTATTTATTTCGATATCCATCTCTGTGCTTTTTAGTAAAGTTTTGGTGCATCGCCTAAGATATGATTTACATGCTGATTTTTTCTCTCTCTAACCCTTATCTCAACCCAAATTAGAGAAGAGCCAGCTTCTATAAAATCTGGAGGTTATCTTAGGGGCCAAGTCCCACATCTCTAAGATTTCCCACGACTTTGGTGATTCATCTGCAAAGATAATCGTCAACAGTTTTCCTGGCATGCCCGGTGGGACAAGCATTGAAAGCTTAAACTTCAAATATTGCTAGGTTTGGTGTGTGACATAGCAATTTCTAGCCTTTGGAGGCTTTGTAATAACACATCTGGTGACTCTATTCAAATATCTACTGGTTTCATTAGTATTGGTGGTTTAATCCTCTTTAGTTCATGAGAAGGATTCAAACAAGGTCGAGAACAAGAGAATAAGGCATATTTGAATACCTGCAGTTATCCCTAGGAAGAGGTAGAAGAGGTAGACAGATTCAAAGATCTCCATCTCCTCCAAACCGAACTCTTTCAACACCTCCACCTGGTAGGCCCTTCTTACAATCCACTAGAGTTCTCAGACCTATCATAATGGCTCATCAACCACCTCCTCCTCTGAGACAGTTTGTCTCATGGAATCAAGGAAGTCCACTCATCTTGCCAGTACATCCGGAAACATGGAATCCCATCCCAACAAAATGCACTGAAGGCACTACCTAAGTTTAGTGGTGAAGACTTCAAGACCCCAGAGGAACATCTTCAAGATGTTGTGGAGATATGCATGGTACATTACATCATAGAGCAAGATGTTGCCTTAAGGTTACTAGCTGCCTCATTTAAGGGAAAATCTCTCGACTGGTACAGATCCTTGACTCCTAACTCTATTGGTACCTGGGATCAATTGGGAAATGTATTTTTTGCAAGATTCAATGAAAAGGGAGATAGATCCTCACTCTTACAACAACTTATCAATATCAAGAAATCTCCGCAAGAGCCCATGACTGATTTCAATACCAGATTCCATAAGACATGGCAAAGGATTCCAGCCCTAGCTAGACCACCTATAGGTATGGCTATTGTCTTTTATCTAAAGTCTCTAAACTCAATATCTCTGTCATGATTTAGTCATTAGGAGGAGATTCTTTGCCACAAGCATATGATATTGTAGTCCAGGCTGAGAATAATTTGATAGATGTTGGGAAACTTCCCCCAAAGATCCCTTTGCCAGTATATCCCGAGATAGCTCCCCTTCCTCAGGCACAGACCTCAAGCTTAACCCAAACTCCTACATCCATATATAGCTACCCATCCTCTCAAGGAGCCACCACCCTAACCATTGCATCATCATCATCTTCTTCGGAGATGGAGGAAGTAAAAAATATCCTTAGGAGTTTCTCTAATGAGATAGTTAATCTTAAGAGGAGTCAAAGCACATACCCTAGATAGAATTATCAAAGCTACCAAGGGGGTAAACCCATTTATCCTTCGCAATATCAAAATTCCCAGAGACCGCCTCCGACACAACCATCTAACCAAATTGTTCCAGTACTGACACCACTCCAGACACTCCCACCCAATAATGGGAGAGAGATGATTCCAGGACAAAATAATTTGGTTGAAGATCCCAATGCTTGGTGCTTCCCTTGCAATACCCCTCATATGCCAAGAGATTTCCCCCAAGGGAATCTACAACAAAAGGTAGTAGAGAAAAGAGCGATGGAAGGCTATGAGGTCAATGTTTACGGACCTCACCAATCCCCCAGAATTCAAAATGTGGCCTTAGTTGTGCAAATGCAAGGGATGTCCCTAGAACAAGAGGCAGAGATTGCACCTGAACATGCACTTTTCTCTTGGATCGAAGGAGAAGAATTTGTATTCACAAATGACGCATCCACATCTAAGAATATAGTACAATTAGATTACAACACTCACTCCAAGAGGTAGATGATATAAGCCACGACCCATGCTCCTAAAAAACAAATGAAACAAGGAAATAATCCTCCGATGTTCACTGCCCCTCCCCACAACTAGACAAGAGACTCCAACAGCCACTCAGAATCAAGGTACCTTCCATCCAGTGGCTGAGAGGTTGAAATACCAGCAAGTCTCCAAAGCACAACCACTCGGGCCAATGAATGTAGTCGAGAAACTTAAAAGGGCACCAACCAATGTATCCTTGTGGGATATCTTGGGCATTCTGGAACAAAAGGAATTGCTTCAAGAAGCGTTGAAATCCAGTGGCGGCCCGACTACGACCAAGAAGGGGAAAGAGCAACTCAAAACAACTCAAGCTCAAATGGAGTCAGTGCTGATGAACCAGAAAGAAGGGGTAAGTAAACCAAGACCACAACCCTTCTTCATGAATCTTATAATTGGTAAACAATTATTACATAACTCCATGATTGACTCTGGCACAAGCACTACAGTTATTCTTAAGGCAATAGTGGATGCCTTTGGAATCAAATATGAGCCCCTAAGAAGAGGATTCATGCAGCTAGATGGGAAATCAGTTCAAACAATTGGTGTTATTAGAAGTATCCCATTACAACTCTATTCCTTCCCGAACATTACTGTTCCGTAGGATATAGTGGTAATTGATGTTCCGCTAGTCTTTGGACTGTGTCTATCCCATGATTTCATGGCTAAAATTGGAGGCTACATGTCTCTCGATTGGTCTCATTTGATTCTATGGACTAAGTATGGATCCAAAATGAAGGTGCTATCAGAACCCCTCACCGAGGAACATATAACGGATCAAGTAGCCTCAGGTTTTGAAGCCTCACATGCCATGATCACCCGAGAAGAAGAGTCATATATAGATGAAGGTGACCATCAAAGTGGAAACTATTTGGTTGACCTGTCACCAAGAGACCCCTTCAGAAACTTTGACTCCACTGGGTTAGGTACTTATGTGATCTTTGATGAGAATCCCAGCATTCCAAAGATTATGAGGGAAAATAGTAAAAATGAAAAGAATCTCACGAAGGATTCCCAAATGTGGACTCTACATTTCAATGGAGCCAGAAGTAGGAACGGCTCGGGAGCTGGAATATGCTTATCTTCACCAAGTGGAAGGAAGATACTCCAGGCATTTCACTTCCACTTCACTTGCACCAGCAACGAAGCAGAATATGAGGCTTTAGTTCATGGTTTGACATTGGCACGCAAAGAGGGTGTACAACAACTGAGAGTCTTTGGGGACTCTGAATTAGTAGTGACACAAGTTAGAAGCACTGCCGCAACAAAAAATCCAAGGATGAGGTCCTATCGTCATAGAGTATGGGATCTTATTGAAGACTTTGAGGCCTTTAACATTAAGGTTATCCCTCAGGACCAAAACATAGAAGCAGATAGAATGGCCCAGATCAGATCAAAATTAGACCCAACCAAGGATCTGCTAGCAAACAAGGATGCAGTGAAATTGGTCATCCACCCATTTATACCTAATAATGTGGATCATTGGCAGGTCTTCGAAAGTGACCAACAAATATTTCTCTTCTTACAACAATCTGAAGAGTTTGCAGACCAACTCCAACCCAAAATTGAAGAAGCATACGGAGATCAAGTCATCCAGCTCAAAACAAACAAGCTTCCAAAGGGACTGATAACGTTGGAAAGTCTTTTTGATTCCGATGATGCTAATACAGATAGGAGGAAGTTTGCGGTAGTCAAGGAAGACTATGTTGAGCTAGAAGTAGCCCATGGGAAGAGGTTAAAGGTAGGGAAATTAGTCACTCAAAAAGAGAGAGAAAGACTTGTGGCTCTATGTCATAAGTATGATAAGGTAGTAGCTTGGACTTATGATGACCTACATGGTTATAATAAGGATATCATCCAACATACTATTGATTTAGAAGAAGGGACAAAACCTGTGCGTTAGAAGCAGAGACCTGTGAATCCAAAGATAGAATCTCTCATGGCCGAAGAGCTCAGGAAGCTCTTAGAGGCTAAAATAATCTTTCCAATCAAGCATTCCACATGGGTGTCCAATTTGGTGCTGGTAAGAAAGAAAAATGGTGAAATCAGACTCTGTGTGGATTTCAGAGATCTGAATAAAGTGTCCCTTAAGGATCACTACCCCTTACCTTCCATGGAACAGATACTACAAACAGTAGCAGGTTCAGAAAGATTCTCTCTGCTTGATGGTTTTTCAGGTTACAATCAAATATGGCTCATGGAGGAAGACCAACATAAAACCACCTTTACAACAAAGTGGGGAACCTTTGCATATGCAAAGATGTCATTCGGGCTCACCAATGTTGGGTCAAATTTTCAAAGAGCCATGGATGCCGCATTTGGAGAGCTGATTAACAAGGTAATCCTAATATACTTGGATGACCTCACAGTGTTTACCAAAACAATGGAGGATCATTTTGATGCCCTAGAAGCTGTATTCAAGAAGTGTCAGGAATTCAAAATCTCTCTGAATCCGAAGAAGTGTGTTTTTGGAGTACTGCAAGGAAAACTCTTGGGACACATTGTCTCAAAGGACGAAATCTCAATCGATCCAGAAAGAGTTGGGGCCATTTTGGAATTGTCTCTACCTGTCAACAAGAAGGCAGTACAATCTTTCCTAGGAAAGATTAACTTTGTTAGCAGATTCATTTCAGATTTTTCTGGAATGATCCACCTGATCACAC
Organism: Taxus chinensis; assembly: GCA_019776745.2. NCBI lineage: Eukaryota > Viridiplantae > Streptophyta > Pinopsida > Cupressales > Taxaceae > Taxus > Taxus chinensis. The sequence continues at coordinate 500,137,210 of CM034152.1, read as the reverse complement.
TGATGCTAAAAAAGAATCTAAACTTCAAATGGACCACTGAAGGTCGTCAAGCCTTTGAGGAGGTCAAAAGAGCAATTGCATCTACTCCAGTGCTATGCAACCCAAACTTTTCCAAATATTTCATCATGTACGTATATGGGAGCGAGCACAGTGTAGCATCCATGCTGACACAAAAGGGAGAGTCACAAGGAGAGGAGCATCCAATTGCTTTCTTTTCAAAAACTCTCCATGATTATGAGACAAGATATAACTTTGTGGAGAAACAGGCTTACGCCATTGTCAAAGGTCTGAAGAAATTCAGACACCTCGTTACCAATAGCAAGATCATGGTTATGGTCGCACACTCCAGTGTCAAGGAATACATCACAGAAGGTGAGATAATTAATAAAAGGGCTAACTGGATCACTAAGATCTTAGAGTATGATATTGAAATAAAGCCCATAAAGATGGTACGAGGAAGAGGTCTGTGCCAATATATCTCGCACGAGATCCAATGACCCCCAACAAATGAGGAATCTGAGATGGTGCTCCATATTCAAGAAAATGAATCCAAAAAATGGGTATCAGATAGGATGCATTTCATGCAGACAGGTGAGTATCCAAGTCACCTTCCTCTTAAAAAGAGAAGATATTACCAACAACAGGGATCCAAATTTATCATAATTGATAATTTCCTTTTCAAAAGGAACTTTGATGGGATCCTACTCAGATGCCTAGAAAAGGAGGAGGCCAAAAGGGTCTTACATGAGTTACATCATGGAAGCTCAGGAGGTCACTTCTCAACCAAAACCACCACCATAAAGGTCCTACAGGTGGGATACTTTTGGCCCAACTTGTTTGTGGATTGCTATGCAATGGTGAGCAAGTGCAAAATTTTCCAATTCTACACAGGCTTCTAGAGAAATGTTGCATTACCTCTTAACCCTATTCTAGTTGAAGAGCCATTCACACAATGGGGTCTAGATTTCATTGGAATGGTTAATCCAGTTTCAAGCATGGGTCACAGGTGGATTCTCACAGCCACTGATTATTTCACCTGATGGGCAGAGGCAGTTCCGTTGAAGGAAGCCACAGAGAATATGATCCTGGAACTCCTCCGATATCACTACCACTTTGGAACCCCCCACACAATCATATCAGATAATGCAAAGGATTTTCTGGGTGCCAAAGTATCTGACTTCGTAATGAGGCATGGAATCTATCTAAAAACATCTTCCAACTACTACCCATAGGGTAACGGTTTGGTAGAGTCTACCAACAAGAATCTGATTAGACTTATAAAAAGAATGGGGGATGAACATAAGAGATCATGGCATGAGCATGTCAAGACGACCTTATGGGTTGACCGGATCACACCCAAACAGATCCTGAAGGCCTCACCATATGAATTGGTCTATGGTAAAAGTGCAGTAATGCCTATCACTTTGGAGCTCCCAACATTGCAATTGTTAAAGCAAATTGAGATCGAGGAACATGGAGCGATGCAGGTAAGACTCGCGAAATTGATAGAACTTCAAGAAAAATGGGAGGCAACCCATGAATCCATGATCAACCATTAGCAGGTTGTCAAGACTTGGTTTGATCATAAGACTTCAGAGCCCAATTTCTGAGTCAACACTTTAGTTTTGAAGTGGGACGCTAGAGCCGCCAAGCCTGGCAATCATGGAAAATTTGACCCCCTCTGGACAGGACCCTTCAAAATCAGTGCATGTAAGCAACACAATGCCTTCAAGCTCGAGACTATGGAAGGTGAGCCCTTGGTGATTCTGGTGAATGGGATCCACCTTAAGCCTTTCCATTGAGTCTTTTGAAAATTGTAAAGTTTGTATCATATGTATAGTCCCTTCCTTTTGTCTTTTGCTTTGTTTGGCGGTGTCGCCCCTTCGAATAAGTGTCTTTGGACACGTGTCTCCTGTGGAGACCCCTTTTTGCCCCTTTTTGAAATTTTGAAGGAAGTGTATCTTCCTATGTTTCCCTGAAGTAAATGATCCAACATATTTTTGGGATACTTAATGAAAAGGATCAAAGAATTAATGAAAAATCTCTTGGGAAATGAGAAATTTGGTGCTAAGGGTCATACAACCAAACTGTCATTATATGATGTGACCCAATGTATGCACAAGCCTTTACTTCACATGAGTTGAGGAGGCTATTTAAGACAAGTTCTGGAGTCATGAAAGCTTCATTTCAAAGCGATAAGAGTCTCTTGCCCAAGTTCCTGAGTCCCTAGTTAAAAAAAAACCAGAGCCTTCTTCAGTTTGAAAGACAACCATGGTAGCTTTCGGCTTCTTACCAAAGCCAAAATCATATGCAAGGCAACCTTTTCCACATCTATCTCTCTTCACCCAAGGATGAGATTCCCTGATAAGGGAACACAATTCAGTGACCCTTCCATGATCACAAATTTCATGGATGGGGTCTTTGATCCTGTCCTCAACAAGAAACCAAAGGCTCTACGAGAGGCTACTCATGCCAGATCCTAAATTTGGGAGATTCTGAGTCTTTTGGCTCCAAAATTTGGACCACAACACTCACACAATACATGGTGCCTCTTGTGCACCCATATCCAGAGCTTGTGCAGATGTGTGCACAATGTTTTGATCCTAAGACCAACATCATCACGGGAAAGAACATGTAGGTGGTGATTACACCATGGGCCATCAGGGATATGTTGGCCCTACCCTATGATCAATCAGCCAACTTCTATGATATGGCCAAGCTCCAAAGTGTCTGGGCTCAATGCCAGAATAAGGCCTCATTCATTAATAGGGAATTGCGGCAAGCAGATTCAAGCAACTTTGGAACACCGAGATTCCCAATCCCGCTAAAAATGCTCATGGCAGATTTCTCAGGATTCTTGCTCCATGTTGGCATTCATTTTCAGCCAAGACTCAGACAGAAATGTCCATGAATGGAAATTTGTGTCCTTTTTCCAAATGAGATCCATGAAGATAAAACAGGCGTATCGGTTTGACTTCACTGAGGTCATTTCAGACTCTATTTGCAAGCAGTTGACCTGTTCTCTATTAACTCCACCTTCAGGTACTCCTATTTGTTCCACCTCATTCTGTACCAGAACTCCCAGTTCCTTAGCCAATACATGACCCTAAAGCTGTGGGACATGGAGGTGGACCCTGAAAAGGTCATCTTGGTATCGGCATGGACTCTTGTGTTGTCCCGCTCCTCAGATGCCTATGAGTTTGCTAACTATTTTTTATACCTCTCCTACATGAATTTGACCCAGAAGGGGTCAATAATAGAATGAATGATTCAGTCTGAGCCATCCTGGTGGACCCCTTGCATCCCTGTGACTATTTCTTTGGGCAACACATTCAATGATCTGGTTGCATGGATTCAGAGATGAATCCTTGATTATCCCAAGGATTCTCACGCCATGAGTGGTAGGATTGGAGGTAGCCAAGAAGTTGGTGCTCCTTGATGCAGAGTTTGGCTCCAGATGTAAAAAGAAGGCATTGTTTGACCTCCCCTTGAGTAAGGGAGGAATTACTATAATTAAATGCAAGGCGGATCATCTCCTCACACAAAATTTGGATTCTTATAGCTTTCCTTCATCCAAGATACCTGGAGGTATGACCCAGATGGGTGGATGGCCAGTACCCTATTCTGAAAAAGAGTCTCAGACTCCTGCCAGCACAAGGACATGAAATTTTTTTGAGGACAAGAGGTCTCCCCAGGAAGAGGCTCTTGACATTTATGTCGAGTTGAGCGACATCTCGATTCCACTATGGGAGTCATTTCATCTAGTCCGGTGTAGATATGACCCCGCTATAACTATGACCAAGGGCTTGAGGGCAGCCCTGCGTAGACAAAGGGAGTGGAACACAAAAAAAATTGAAGCCTATTGGAAATATAGGCAAGAAATTGGGAAAACAACCCTTAATTTTGAGGTCATGTGCCCACTGATGAGCAGTGGGAAGAATTTTGGGATGCTGAGCATGGGTCTGACATGGACAGCGAGGAGGAAGTCATAGTCACCAAAGAACAATTCGCGCGGCATACGACAAAGTCACTCGGTCCCTCTCAATAGTAAACGAGTCCTTGGCCCACGCCCTCAATCCCTCAACAAGATCCCTCGGGCTACACGCCCATAGTTCAAATAGTGTCAGGCCCTCAGGGTGAGGAGTCAGTAGCACAACCAGTGCTAGGACCAGTTTAGGGTCTCACCTCGACCCAACCATCGGTCTCACCCTCCATGACCACCGGTGAGGTTGCCAGCCCACAAAGTCCTCTGAGGAAGAAGTTGAAATCAGTTGTTATCTCTTCTTCCTCCGCCCCTTCACCTCCTCCCATTCATCCATCTCCTCCACCTTTCACTTCCCCAACTGGAGGTGCTCCCATTTCAGTCACTCCAACCCAGACTCTTCCTCCTCCCAGCTCCTCTCTTCTTCCTCCACTTCCCACCACCATTCCCACTTTCTTTCCCCGAGTTATGATGGGCCCTTCTTTGGCTCTCGTAACTTCTCAGCCCCCACAACCAGTCACAATCCCCTATGACTTGTCACCAGGTTTCCTATTTATAGGAAAGATAGTCCCTTCCCCCTCTAAGTTTTTGAATCAAGCAAAGACGGCCAAGGCGGCCCGAGATAAAAGGAGGGAGAAGCAGAAGAAGAAAGAAATGGTAGTGGGAGCTCAGAGGTAGATGCAGTCATTGTATGACCATCAATAGAGTTCCCTGACCATCACTCAGATGGTCCCTAATGTCTCTAAATCCACCGAGCAGATGCAACCCGATGATTATTCCATCAACGTTGTTGCGGTGGACCTTACATAGTTCCAGCCTCAAGATAAGGTCAAACTAATGAGCGAGACAGCTGCCGTAGTCACCACTGACTACCTCAAAATCAACAATAAGCTGAAGAAAGTGGAGGCTAGCCTCCTACAGACATAAAACACTATATCCCACCTCAATGCCAAAATCAAAGGTAAGGGAAAAGAAATAGAGAAACTCCGCAAGGAGTTAAAAGAGTCAGCTTCACAAGAAGCTCTTGTAGCTTCCCAAGCAGAGACCAAGAGATTAGAAGCCGAGCTAACAACATCCAAAGTTGCGGCTAGTTCACTCAATCAGGAGAAAAATATCCTTCAGCAGGAGGCTGATTCCAAGAAAGTAGAGGCTACTACGCTCCAGGAAAAGTTACATGCCTCTGAGGTAGAGAAGGGAAGCTTGCAAACAAAGTGCAAGACAACAGAGGACGTGGTCAAGGATTTGACCTGGAAACTTTCTCAACAACCCCAGAAAGGGGGAATCATCACATTGGTGCAAGGGTTATACACCTCCTGCTATAAGAGAATTACCACCAAGGAAAAATACCTAGGACCCACACTCAGATTCATATCTGATGCACAAAGCCTGTGTGCCAACGTGGAGTCCTCGGCCTCAACCATCAACAACGTTGTATCCACCAAGGTCCCTGAATCACAGATGTTGGTTCAGAAATTATATGACTCTTTAGACTTCACCTTGCAAGGGGCTGGTATTACAGACAGGTGGATGGTCATGGTGAAAATCAGTGAGATTCTGAGTTGCAACAAGGCCACTATCAAGTGCCAGAATCTCCTGACCCAGCTCCAATTAGGGATCAAAGAGAGGAAGAAGTGCATCAAAGAATTAGTTCAATTGGGCTTCCCCTCTCCCTTTCTCAATGACTCCATCGTCCTATTAGAGGACCAGATTTGACAACTACTTACGCCCAAGAAACAAGATCAGAGTGTCTTTCAATCTTTAAAGGAGGATTCTATTATAGTCGAGGTGGAGGCCATTTTGAACCCAATAGTAAAACTGGAGTTCCATTTGCATGCAATGGTGCAAGATCTCCAAACATTCTCTCACAAGGAGATCATTGAGCTGGATAGAGCCTTTCAGGCTCTACAATGAAGGACTTACCCGACAGAGGCCGAATGGGTCGGGTACCAAGCTGCTTTGAAGCAGCTCTGAGTGGCATCTTTTTGAGCCACATTTTGAAATTTTGTGGAAGGATTGTCTAGATTCTTCCATGACTGGCACAGAGTCCCTTGGTGAGTCACCATAACTATAGAATGATTTCTACATTGTTCGGGGCTCTTCTATTTTTGCTACCTTTTGTTTCCCCGACCCCTTTTTCCTTTCAGAGTTCTTTTGTGGTTTTTTCGGGACTAAATTTTTCCTAAGTATGGAACTAAATGTGGAGGGTATCCACATGTCCCTTTGATGAATTTTGGAGAAGGCCCAAAGAATTGGGAGTCTTCGAGCAACGAGTTCAACCATGTGGCTAAAGCATGGCAAGGCAACCCAAGTGGGCTTAAAAAGTCAAAGATAAATGAAAGAACGCGTGCAGGCCTCCATGTGTCACCCAGGCACAAGTTCAAAAGGAAATAGAGGAAAGGAAGCCCCAAAGCAGTGCAAGGTCTCCACGTGTCACACATGCAGCTACCACCACCAAAAGGACCAATCAAAGAAGTGAAGGGCTCGAGATTCGGTGGATTGAATGTGATCTCGATCCCCAAAGCATGCAGTTGATATTTTTCTCCAAAGGTCAAAGATTTCATAGGTAAAAACTAAATGTGGATAGTGGAAACCTTAATGGAGGCATGTTGAAGCAAGATCAGTGAAGATCTATAAGAGAATGTTCTTGTGCTAGATAGATATATACAGAGATAGATAGAAAAAGAAGTTCTAGAGCTCAGAAAGGAGGGATTTAGGTTCAGTCTATTGTGTTCATTGGCCTTAGCAAGGCTCTATTGTAAAGAAGTGTTGTAATCTGTGTCCATTTTGGCCTTATGTACTATTTTCTATATAAATAAGAGTTCTTGTTCTGTGCACTGAGAAGTTCACAATATTCTGTGTCCTTTGTTTCTTCATGTTTTCTTTATTTCAGTTCTTGATGAATGTTTAAATATCTATCGTGTTGCATGCCCTTAGATATTTTACATGAATTTGTTTTATTGTGCATGTAGTTTCATCTTTCCTTTGATGATTTGAAATATCTTTAGAATAGTTTATTATGCTTAATGCTCTTCGACTAAACTAGTATTTATTTCGATATCCATCTCTGTGCTTTTTAGTAAAGTTTTGGTGCATCGCCTAAGATATGATTTATTACTGCATTTTTTTTCTCTCTCTAACCCTTATCTCAACCCAAATCAGAGAAGATCCAACTTCTATAAAATATGGAGGTTATCTTAGGGGCCAAGTCCCACATCTCTAAGATTTCCCCCTAACCCCTGAAACTATGTTTTACAAAAACAACTTTGAGGGATCAATTCACAAAGTTCTTGCTATTCAACCTTGTCTTGGGCTGTGAATTTTAATCAATTTGTTTCCCGTTATTGATCATTCTGTTGGGAGTGCTTGATCTATTTGTAGATGTTTTAGAAAGTTATCCCTAAATAGTAAATATTATATCATGAATCTCGATGGTTTTGGACATCTATAGTCACAAAAAAATGTTGTTTTGTCTTGATGCAGGATGTTTCTGGTTAGCATGAGCAATTATTGCCTTTAAAAATGCCAAATGTTCTGTTACTAGCCAAGAACAGTGTTTGAAGCCCCTGATTATATTTTCTCCAAAAGTTGTTTCTTATCTTATAACCTTTGGACTAAGCGTTACCTGTATGTAAAATATTATGTTATTGTTTTTTGTGCATTATTTATTATGTCCTGCTTTGCTGGTATTCTGTCTGTGAGGCATACCACTTGATATTTAAAGGACCCTGTTTCATTGATGGATATTGATGAGTGTTTCATTATTCATTTGAGGTACTGCAAGTTGCTATTAATATTACATATTTTAATTTTGTATGTTTTCTATAAAACCGTATCTCTATTTTGCAAGTGAGTTTACTTTGAATAGGTAGCTACCTCTCCAAATCCAGTGAATTGGCTGCATGTCAATTACATAAATTACAGTTATGCATAGGCAAATGGAAATAGAGTTAACACGCATTTGGCATATGGGGAACTGATTGTAGGCATAGCTATCATTAGTTAATTTCTAGATACATTGCCATTGGATCTAAGGGTCACTCGTGTCCCATCTCTTATCTAATTGTGATTCAAGTTCAGATGTGTCTCACAACATCATAGAGATCCTTCGACACACAATTGGAAAACCCTCCCATTACAACATCTCCAATATCTCTAATAAAGTTGCTAACCCCTGAAACTACATTTTACAAAGACAGCTTTCCGGGATCACTTTACGAAGTTCTTGGTATACAACCTTGTATTGGGCTGTGAATTTTAATCAATCTGTTTCCCTTTATTGATCAGACTGCTGGGAGTGCTTGAACTATTTGTAGATGTTTTAGAAAGATATCGCTAAATAGTAATATTTTATCATTAATCTCAATGGTTTTGGACATTTATAGTTACAAAATAAATGTTGTTTTGTCTTGATGCAGGATGTTTCTGGGTAGTGTGAGCAACTATTGCCTTAACAATGCCAAATGTTCTGTTAGTATCGTCAAGAACAGTATTTGATGTGCCTGATTATATTTTCTATGAAAGTCGTTTCTTATCTTAGAACCTTCGGATGAAGCATATCTGTATGTTAAATATTAACATTCTGTTTCTTGTGAATTATTTATTGTGTCCTTCTTTGCTGGTATTCCATTTGTGAGGCATATACAGACATAACATTTGATATTTAAATGACCTGTTTCATTGATAGATATTGATCGAGTGTTTCTTTATTCATTGAAGGTACTGTGAGTCTCTACTAAGATCATATATTTTAATTTTGTATGTATAACCCATAAAGTGAAAATCAAATCTCTATTCTACATGCGAGTTTGCTTTAAACAGGTAGCTACCTCTCCAAATCCAGTGAATTGGCTGCATGTCAATTACATAAATTACAGTTATGCAGAGGCAAATGGAAATAGAGTTAACATGTATTTGGCATAATGGGAACTGATTGTAGCTACCATTAGTCAACTTCTAGCAAGATATCCCTTGAAATATTTGTAGATGTTTTAGAAAGATATTCCTAAATAGTAAATATTTTATCATGAATCTCAATGGTTTTGGACATTTATGGTTACAAAAAAATTGTTGTTTTGTCTTGATGCAGGATGTTTCTGGGTAGCGTGAGCAACTATTGCCTTAACAGTGCCACATGTCCTGTTACTATCGTCAAGAACAGTATTTGATGTGCCCAAGTATATTTTCTCCGAAGGTTGTTTCTTATCTTATAACCTTCGGACGAAGCATATCTGCATGTTAAATATTAATATTCCGTTTCTTGTGAATTATTTATTGTGTCCTGCTTTGCTGGTATTCCGTTTGTGAGGTATATACAGATAACATTTGATATTTAAAGGACCCATTTCATTGATAGATATTGATCAAGTGTTTCTTTATTCATTAAAGGTACTGCGAGTCTCTATTAAGATCACATATTTACACCATGAGGTGTTCCTACAGTAGCAGGCAAGGAGTGTAATGGCGTGAGTTGATTGATTAACGGTACTGCGAGTCTCTATTAAGATCACATATTTACACTGAGAGGTGTTCCTACAGTGGCAAGCAAGGAGTGTAATGACTTGAGTTGATTGAAAAAACTATCTATTTGCCATCTAATAAATAATGGTTAAAATAATTTATTTTCTAATGCCGACTCAATGTTTAGGACATAAAATAAATATATGATTATGTATTTATACATAATAATTTAAGTTATTTTCAAAGAGTTAAAAGTGTGAATCGGTAAATAACTGTGTGGGGATATTACTGCAAAAGTAAATTCAAGAAAGTGTGAATTGTAAGATAATTACTGCCGAGTAAATAATAGGTAAGTAACTATACAATTATTATAATTAATCATTTTTAGTTTTCAAGGTAAGTAACTATACTATTATTATAATGTTTACATCTAACTAATTATAAAATAATTTATTTTGTAATGCGGAATCTAAGATAAAGCTTCTATAAAAAAATATGGTAAATATTTTAATCTATTGGGAGTGAATTTATTTTAGATATCTAGCATATATATCTTAAATACATCTATCTAAAAGACACCTCGAGATATCAATCTCGAGGTGCCTCTGTTGGTATTCTCACTTAAGTTAGATAGGCACTGAGGTGTCTATGTTGGTATTCTCACTTAAGTTAGATAGGCACCGAGGTGTCTTTTAGATAGATGTATTTAAGATATCTATGCTAGTTTGATTTTGTATGTATAACCTATAAAGTCAAAATCAAATCTCTATTTTGCATGAGTTTACTTTGAACAGGGAGCTACCTCTCCAAATTCAGTGAATTCGCTGCATGTCAATTACATAAATTACAGTTATGCAGAGGCAAATGGAATCAAAATTAACACGCATTTGGCATATGGGGAACTGATTGTAGCTATCAGTAGTTTTCATGATGATAATCTACCTCGCCCAGACCTATGGTTTATACTTTTCAAAACGCTCATTGAAAGAGGTATTGTTAAGAACACAAATGCCTTTTACTCATCCCAAATTACAATTCAACTTATCGTGTGGTATGGCTGGCTTTCATCTGATGGTGATTGAAGAAAGTGAGCACCTCATCCAATGGGGTTTCTCCACTGACAAAAAATGGTATTTTGTGTTGCACTTTATTAGAAGCCACCAGTTAATGTGAAAATTCAATAGCATAGGCACTATTGATTATAACTGATAAATAGATTGTGGAAAAAAAATGCTTCAGATTTTGCAGGAATCATGAAGAAATAAAGGAAAGCCACTAGTGGATATAAGACGCAAAGGAAAAATGCGAGTAAAACAATTAAACAAAAATTTCATCAAGGCTGAAATCAAATCAACAATTTTCCATTGCAGCAAAGAGATATTGCAATTGAAGACCGAAAATAGTAGTCTAGGGCCTAATTATAATTTTTATTATTGAAATGAGAGTTGTGGCATTAATTCAAACATGTAAGAATTATCACACTATCATTTATTTTATAGAGGACCGTAAATGCATGAAATAGTAAAGGGATTGGCATGGTATTGGAAGTGCTTTTTTTGTTTATAAATTTATGCAAATCCCATAGATACAATGTGTAGACACCTAATTTTGGTACGAGACTAGTTAATTGCACTTTATTAGAAGACCACCAATTAATGTGAAAATTGAACAACATAGGCCTATCAATTATAACTGACAAATGGATTGTGGGAAAAATATATTGCTCCAGAATTTGCAAGAACCATGAAGAAATAAAGGAAATCCATTAATGGATATAAGACGCAAATGAAAAAATGCAAGGAAAATAATGAGTTGAATGAATGTTGCTTCTGATTTTGCTGAATCACAAGGGACCTGAAAATAATCGAGGGATAAACACATGCTTGCTTAACACCCACCATTTTTATGGGTTTAGATTGACTTTTGGGCGATCTAGACAAACTAAGAGGGGCTTTCACACATTAGAGCACATAGAACACAGTCGTCAAGTGATATTCAAATTTGTTCATACAAAGCCATTTTCAACAAGTAGTAGCCATTTTCACCCAATGCAAAATTGTTCGTATCAGGGGTTTTATAGTATTATATTTTTGGGCATTGTTCATGTTGAGTCTTGGGCCCATTTTTCTCATATTTTTATAAACAACTATTCAAAGAAGCGCACACAATTGAGTGTTATCCTACAAACCTTAATTCTTTAGTCTTTCAAAGTATTTAATTTATTTCAATTTTTTCTATGCTTTCTATGGTCTACATTTTTTTTTGGTAATTAGGCCTACATTATTTATTAACTCACATTAAAGCCTACTTACAACCATATGTGTAATTGTCAACGCATTTGTGTAGCTAAACCACTTTCCACGCCTACAAAGTGTTTTAACTATACATTTGTGCCTTTTCAATTGTAAAACTTAATTTGGAGCATTGATAATGTGGGAACTAGTTTAGCCAAACATTGGACATAATATCCATCAATCAAATAGCTTATTGAAGGACACAACCCATTCATTGATTGAATGTCAATCCAATAGAAAAGGTGTACACTATCTTTAACAAAAGAGACCTTAAAACTACAAACAAAAAGTTTCAAGCAGTATTCAAAATGGTTAAATTTCAAAGTATTATGCTAACATGCCTCAAGTCGAATTGTGTTCTTAACAACTTATGAGATATTTGAATACAAGTTTACAATAGTAATTATCAACAATAAAACAAATACAAAATGAAAGAAATTAACTATGTGACTGCCAACGAAAGATGATCCATTTCTTCATCTTGTCCATACAAATATGATGAAAATAAACTCAAATTTGTGTTTATTGCATGCCTTGGCCAACAATGTAATGTGCAAAGCGCAGCAAATACACATCATGTTATCTACAACATCCCCTAAAAGCAATAGCCACTTTCCTACATATGCTCCTCTGCAGGATCTATGAGATATTGAAAGTTATTGATGTTGCGTCTCCTCTTGGGAGTGTGCAATATCTTCAGGGGGAGACACAATATCTTCCAAATCTCTATGTAAGTTGTTGAGGTTGCGTCTCCCCTTGGGAGTGTGCCCTAATGATGCACTTGGTTGTATTGAAATAACAACCAAGCCCTTCCAAATGCAACATCTAGAATCATATTTATAACAATTAACATAGAAAATGTGTATCCATTTCATTATGGATTTTTTCATTTTGTCTAGCCCTTCATTTACTGGCTCTTTTTTTTCGCCATGACCAAAGATTTTTCTAATTTACACCCAATTGTAAACCAATTTTCAACTGTACATATGCATCATGTGAATATACAACTGTGCAATCCACCTACTTCCATATGGTATTTGAGATATTAAAGTTTCGAGGTTGTTTTTTTATGTTAGGCATATATGTTAAAGTTGTTGGATAAAACCGCATGGCAAAATTGTTTATAAATTTATGATATTATGCCTTTGAGTGTAGTATATGCAATTTCCTACAATCTATAATTAAGCCCTCATCATCATAAGAAGGCTAAGAAAAAAGGCTATGACATTGCTAGCAGTGGTTGTCAGATCAAAAGAAATTGCGACACCCTTCCCGTAGAAGCCTTATCAAGGATACATTTTAGGAAGAGGATATCTAGATTCTTACCTCTTAAGGTCTCATTTACAAGTGTAATGACTATTAGTTAGGATTTTCGTAAATTTGAAAAATGGATTGCTAGAAATGACAATTGACAAGAGCATAGGTTGTGTTTCTTGTCACAAAGTTTCTATAGAGTTATATGGAAGGGATGTTTATGAGAATAGGAAATTTTATCAATCACTACTACAAAATGGGGGAGATGAGAGAAGCACACATCATGCTTGTTTATGTTAGATTGCATGTGCTAATAGATCTAAACAAGCCATTACCAAAATCTCTGGGGTTGAAAGCAAAGACTAGATATTGGACCCAAACAAAGGGCTATGAGAATCTCTCCCTCCATTGGTTTGCCATGATGTTGGTCATAGAGATAAATTTCCCTTTTATAAGTGTAAAATTTAAATTTGCCTCACTAACACTTTTCTTTCCGAGGGTTTGTAGATGCATCAATCTCTTTGAATGTATAACATTTAGGATTGAGGTGTGCTAACTTTGAGCATTTTTTGAGAGGTTTCTTGGGTGTCCTCACACCACCTTCATATCATCAAATCGTCCTTGCCTCCTAATCCTTCCTCTGACCCCCTCCTAAATTTGCCTGCCTATAGTCGAACTTGGCATCATGAGCACCCAATAGAAGATGCCCTTTTAGCATCATTTTTGTTGATATTATCAACCATCACAATGATGTTTAATTTATTTCAACATCTTTGATTGTGTCATGTTTTCTAAAACTAAGATATGATTATAGGGATTCCTACTCTTATTTATGGGTTTCCTTTGGTCATTTCTCAACAAACAACAACTTCTAGTTATTGCACACTCATCGATCCACCTAGGGAAGAAGAAGAGGAAGCATGGTTAAGGAACTTATCCAAAGGATGACAAATTGTAAAGAGACCATGAACATTCAAGAATATGAACTATGACACCAATGTATACCAAGTCTTCGGAGTCCTCAATTGTCACTACACAAAATGCAATTCACGTTAGAAATATGATTGATTTTGTGCCACTATGTATTTGTTTGTTCATTGAATTCATTTGTGACACACATCCGACACACATGCAGTGTAATTTGCATCATATTTACACCACAAAGTATATGTAATATGAAGGCAACTCAATTGACCACTCCTCTCTTCACTTAGATTTTAGGGATGTTTTGTGCATATCTTCCAACCATGATGTTCAATATATATTATATTTAATATTCACCAAGTAACACATGAATATATATTTTTTCTTTCTAAACAACCATGAATAATCTCATCCACTTGCATTTCACTTATGCTACATTGAACAAACACATTTAGCTTTGCTTTCATTTTATTTACGATGGCTTCCACAACCTACGCTAACTTTATATTGGAGGCTAGGTTGGGCTGCAACTTTCTATGAGAATATGATTGTGAAATAGATAACCAAATTGAATTCTCATATGTTTCCTTTATTCGATTGAAGACATGTTAGGGTAGAAATGTATCCAAATGCTGCCCATAATAACAATAACAATAATGATGCTTAACTTAAAGTGTAAGAGTTAAGTGTTAATGAGTAGGTGTGGTCCTGTATCTTAAGTTCCACCAAGTGTGAGTTGGTTGATGATAAATTAGATCACTTTATGTTTTACTAAAAACCAACAACTGAACCAACACATAGACCATCTAAATAATGATTAATCTAATATTTTAAAAATAAATAAAAAGCAACTATCATAGGTCATCCATCGCACTAGCAATCCTTAACATACATTTAACATGTTTCTCTTACACTTTTATTTCCCAATAATGCAAGATAGGAAGAAAAACTAATCTATAATGAGTTAGGGTTTTTTTAAATATCTTGTAACCAGAAGAAACATCTAGATATAGATGCTATGCCGTCTCGTTTGGTGTTAAAAAATAATAATCTTTCCTTCTTGAATGTCATCAAATGTATAGTCTTTTTACTTTTGAAAATTTAAATTATAGTTTTTATTAGTGACAATCATCTTTCTTTCTTTCCTTTTTTGGATGAGTAGAGCAATGTTATTCAAAGTAAATATTGACTATTCACAATTTTTTCCCTTGCTTTATAAGGTCGTACAAGCTGATAAAGAAAACTAAATTGCAAAAGAAGATATAACATCTGTGAATGATTCATGTGCTCCTCACAATGAAGACCACTTGTAATGGCAAAATCCTAAAAAAGAAAATAATATATTCAAGAAAAAAATGTATGAGATGAACAATTGAGGGGTGAGGACTCTTCATACTTCTAGATTTTTTTAATATTTTATGGAGTTAGGAAATTTATGATTTTTTAATGTTTTATGTGAACTTAAACTTGATTTATCTTATATACATAATACATGATTAGTCTTGGTAATTAGTGACTTTATGACTTCTTTCTTTAGATTTTAAAATTTGTTTTGCGTATCTTCTAAGCATGAAATTCATCATATTTTCTATTTAATATTACCAAGCAACATAAAAAAGAGTTTTTTTCCCTTCTAAACAACCATAAATAATTTTAGTGACTCACATATCACTTATGCCACCTTGAACAACGTATTTTAGCTTTGCTTTTATTTCATATATGTTCTCTTCAACCACCATTGCTAACATTTTGTCAGAGGCTAGGTCGGATTGTAATATTATAAGAGAAAATGTTTATGAAATGGAAAACTATGATGAAGTCTCATACCTTTATCCAATTGAAGACCTGCTAAAGTAGATTTGTCTTCTAACACTACCCATACCAACAACAACAATAATTGAATTGGTGGCCTCATGTAACAATGTGATGATTTGTTCAACCTTGGCCTCTATACTAATCGACGACGAGTCCCTCTGAGATATGTGATCTCCTTCATCTTATATTATGGGATGAACAATACTTAATCTCTTCTAACCTCACAGTGTCATTGCAAGAAGTCACCTTGGAGGTGGAGACCACCCACCACGGATGTGGGAACAACGATAAGAACAACTTCTTCAATGAATTTCAATTGCCATTTCACAAGTGAAACATTTTAAAATTTAGAATTTCAAAAAAATAAAGGACTTTTGGAGGGAGAGACCTCTGTAACTGTAATGAAATAACTTGTATAAATATGAATATCAACAGCAATAGAACACCAAAGAACACAATATTGTAGATAAATGATCGCTATATGCAGGTAAAATAACTTAGCCACTTCGAGGGGGAAACCTTTAAACCATACAATAAGACTCAAATGTTTAATATATGATTAACTACTACTCATTACCAACTATATATACCAATCATATACTATGGCCAACACCAAGGCCGACCTACTAAACATATGAAAGCATAAATGAATAACATATGAAAAGTAGAGAGATTATGTAAGCCACAAGTTGACACTACATATCCAATATAAGCTATATGACTAAGGGCGTAGCATTCCCCTCTCCTTCAAAGCAACATTTTCCCCAATGTTGGGAAGCCCTGTATGTTGCTGAACAAATGCTTCATCCTACCATGATGCATCCTTAATATTAATATTCTTCCACTTGATCAGGTACTCGGCAATGACTCTAGTCCTCAATATTTTGGTGCGTGTCTGAAGAATACCTTCAGATTCCAATACGATCCTTCATCATCCAGTTTAGGAAACATTGATTGGGTGGAAATGTGCTGCCCAATAAATTTCTTCAAGCAAGAAATATGGAAGACTGAATGTATTTTACTTCCTGGAGAGAGCTCCAACTTATATGCTACACTACCAATTTTGTACAACACTCAATAAGGACCATAGTATTTAGGAGAAAACTTATTATCCTTCTTCTATTGTTTTTAACGATAACTGCTTATATGACTGTAACCATACAAAAACAAATTCACCCTTTTCAAAGTGTCGCTCACTACGATGTTGATCAACCTGTTGCTTCATGTGGTTTTGTGCCTTTGCCAAATTATCTCTAAGACTAGAGAGTACCTCGTGCTGGTGTTGAATGTGATCTTCGATTGATCTCACCTTTGGTTTGACCTTCAAGCTAAAGATGAGTGAGGGATGATGATACCCACAAGTTGCCAAAAACGGAGACATTTTGGAGGAGGTATGAAATGAAGTATTATACCACCATTCCACAAATGACAACCTTTGCACCCAACGTTCTTGTTTATCTGAAGTAAAACATTGAAGATATCCCTCCAGACATTTATTTACCACCTCAATTTTCCCATCTGATTGAGGATGATAAGATGACGTTTAGGTTAGTTGGGTACCCAAACAAGATAACAAATCAGTCCAAAAATTGCTTGTAAATATCGGATCACGATCACTTACTATAATTTTGGGTGTGCCATGGAGCATTTAAACTGTGTCCATAAACGAGATGACAACTGTACTAGCTGTTAAGGATGAGCCATGGCACAAAAATGAGCAAACTTGGTAAGTCTATCCACCACGACCATGATGACACTTTTCCCTTCTGATTTAGGCAATCCTATGATGAAATCCATTGATACCTCTTCCCATCTCTCATTGGGAATAAACAAGGGTTGAAGGAGACCTAATATCTTAATGGTCTCACCCTTATTACGCTAACACACCAAACATACCAACACAAATTTTTGAACATCTCCTTTCAACCCCTCACAAAAGAAATCCCGCTTAACTCTATGGTAAGTTTTCAAGAACCCAGAATGGCCACCTAGTGGAGAAGAATGGAGTTCTAAAATAACATGGTGTTTAAGTGTAGAGTTCTTACACAAATATAACCTACCTTTGTACCACAATGTATCCCCCTTCCATATAAATTTTTCTGATACGGTTGGATTTTTCCGGAGATTATGAATGAGAGTATGGGTTACTGCATCTTTCTGCCATTCTTCCCTTGCTTGATCTACCTAATTTTCCTTTAGTATAGAGATGCCACATAACAATGCTTATGTGGACTCATCCCTCCTAGATAGAGCATCAATGACCACATTTTCCTTCCCTTTATTATAAATAATCTCAAATTCATACTCCAACATCTTAGTGACATATTTTTGTTTCTCTTATGAAGAAATTTGTTGCTCCAAGAAGTATTTCAAACTATCATGATCAATTTTTACCTTGAAGTGTCTACCTATCAAGTATGGTCTCCATTGTTTGACTGCATGTAATATTGCCATCATTTCTTTCTCATATGTGGGCTTTAGAAAATTCTTTCCTTTTAGTTATCGGCTCTCAAATGCTATGGGATGTCCTTCTTACATGAGTACCGTTCTAATCCCATTTCTTGGAGCATCGCATTCAACTATGAAGGTATTGGAGAATTTTGGGGTTTCCAATACTGGAGTGGTGCACATTGCCACCTTTAATTTTTCAAATGCCCATAAGCTTCCTCATTCCAGTGAAAGGATTCTTTCTTTAAAAATTTTGTGAGTGGTGTTGCTATACTGCCATAGTTTTTTACAAATCTGTGATAGTATCTTGTGAGACCTAAGAAACCTCATAAATTCTTGAGGGTTCTTGGGACTTCCCATTCCACTATGGCATGGATCTTGTGAGGGTACACCTTAACACCTTCATTAGAGACAATATGGTCCAAGTATTCCACTTCCTGTAGCCCAAAAAAAACTTATAAGGCTTGGAAAATAGTTGATATTTCTCTAGGGCTTCCAATAATTTATTGACATGATATAAACGTTTCTCCCAAGATTTGTTGTAGATGAGGATATCATCAAAAAATACCAAGAAAAACTTCCGTAGGAATGGTCTAAATACTGAATTCATCAAACTCTGAAATACAGATGGTGCAGTAGTAAGACCAAAAGGCATCACTAGGAATTCATAATTCCTTTGATGAGTTATGAAGGTTGTCTTATGAATATATTCTTTCTTTACTCTAATTTGGTGATACCAAGAACACATATCTAGTTTTATAAAATAAATTTCACCATGCAACTCATATGATAAATTATCAACGACATAAATAGGAAACTTATATTTAATAATGTACTAGTTAAGTTCTATGTAGTCTGGACTCATGCACCATCTTCCATCCTTGTGGCGCACCATCACCAATAGAGCAGAATAAGCACTATGACTATGACGAATAATACCCATTTCCAAAATTTCTACCACTATCTTCTCGATCTCACTCTTTTGCACATATGGTATCTACAAGGCATGATATTGGGGGGTTGGCTTCTTGGAATTAATTGAATGGAATGATCACGATACCTTTCAGGAGGCAATCCTCCAGGATCCTCGAAGACAACTTCATGTTGATCATTAACCTTTTGAAGATCAGGATGCACTACCATCGTTGGTGGTTGAAATTCCATGGAGAACAATCGTGCTACAAATCCTTCAACCCCCCTTTTAAGAATCTTCTGTATTTGGTGAGAGCTAACCACACGACGAGTTTTTTCTTATAGTCTTCAAAGTTCAAACTGTTTACCCTCAAAATGAAAGCGCATGAACAATTCTTGTAAATTTAGTTCTATGGTGCCAAAAGTTGTGAGCCACCAAACACCTAAGACAATATCAGCTTTGCCCATGGGAATAGAAAACATTGTAGATTCCAATGTGTAGTCAACCATGATAAGTATTCTTTTATGGCATTAACTTGAACATTGGACTATGCCACCATCTCTAATCATTACTTGAAATTCAGGTACTGGGTAGATAGAATTTTTTTAATCTTTTCTTCCAACTTATGATTGATGAAATTATGTGTGCTCCCCGAATCAATCAATGATGTTACCTTCCGTTACTTAAGATAACCCATGACCTGAAGGGTTTGTGGAGCACTAATACCTGATAGAGTATGACATGGAATAGTGGGTTGGGGATCTTTAGATTCTTCCTCTAATTTTTCCACTTCCTCACTTGTTGTTTGCTCATATTCTTCCTCATCACCAGTCCTTTCAATGTAAAACAATTTTTTCTCAGCACATTTATGACTTGGTCCATTCTTGCTGCCACAGTTAAAACAT
The DNA here is from genome assembly GCA_019776745.2 of Taxus chinensis. Classification (NCBI taxonomy): domain Eukaryota; kingdom Viridiplantae; phylum Streptophyta; class Pinopsida; order Cupressales; family Taxaceae; genus Taxus; species Taxus chinensis. The sequence continues at coordinate 500,117,218 of CM034152.1, read as the reverse complement.
AATCCTTTTACTCTTTTTTATTCAATTTGTTGAGGTGTCATTCGAAGTGGCTGAGGGTACGATGAAAGCAAGGTGCTACGATCTTTTATATTAGTGAAGGTATGCCTTCTGCTAGAAAGAAAATTTTCCTCTACCCTACGCAGCATGATAATATAATAAAAAACCTTGAGTGGATTAAACATGCACACCTCATGCTCAATGTGGTCCTCAAGACCCCTAAGAAATAGGTCATTCATATACACTTCTGTAATATCCTCTACATGCAAGGAAATATTTTGGAAGTGATGGACATAATCCTTTACGGAGATTATTTGGTGTAACTTTGCTAATTGGCTAAAATAATTCTATGACATACTAGAACTATAATGTAATTGAAGCTCTTCAGTGAAAATTGTCCATGTGACATGTAGACCATTCTTCTACCTTTGAGAGCATAACCAACAATACCAGAGGAATTGGCCAAGTTCTAGATATAAGGATGCCATGGCCACCTTTTGTCCCAATGGGATTTGATGGAGATCACATAAATTCTCCATTTGGTTAATCCAATTGAGCGGACCCTTTCCATCGAATTTACACATTTCCTTTTTTGGAATAATGCCCCACCATTAGTGAGGAGATCCACATGAATGTGTAAAGGATCCTCCTTGATTGGAGTGATTTAGAATTGTGTGAGTATTTCTAGAGGAACCCATATGACTGGAATTGGGATTTTTTTTGAAAGAGCGAGCAACAAATCCGGCTTCATTGATTGAAAATCCATATGAAGTTCACCCCTAAGGCTACCTTTTAGATGAAGAAGCTCATTGTTGAGGTCATCCTTACTCACCATATTATTTACCCTTTCCTGAAGCTGGATGATCACCTCAGATACTCCCAAACTAGAAAATTCTAAATCCATATCTTCCTTATTTGGTGTCATTCCTAGAGTTTCTTGACCTTTCCTTTGGCCTTGATTTGATCTACTGGTCATGATGTAGGGTTTGGGACTTGAGGTAGACGGAATAGGGAAAAAATTTAGGGTTGGGGGTTTTGTAAATTTACTAGCCCAATAGAGGAAATCATAAAGAAGAAACCCTAGCTAATTTTTTGAATGCTTTCCGAAAATATAAGAAAATTAGAAAAAATCCAATAACTACACCCTAGGTATCCTATTTATTAAAAACATAAAACTACTATAACTTTTGAAAAACAACCCCAAAATGTTTAAAATTTGGAGAGGATCCTACTTGACTGATTCCGCCACACCAAAAAAAAATTGTAGAAAAATTTGCTACTAGTTTTGAGATATATCCAAACCTTCAAAATTATGATTTAAAGAAGCTCTAGCTAAGATCATGATTTGATACCACTTGTAATGAAATAATTTGTGTAAATCTGAATATTAGGAGTAATAGAACACCAAAGAACACAATATTGTAGATAAATGATCAGAATATGCAGGTAAAATAGCTTAGCTACTTTGAGGAGCAACCTCCAAACCATACAATAAGACTCAAATGGTCAATATATGATTAACTACTCCTCACTACCACCTATATATACCAATCCTATGCTATGGCCAACACCAAGGCTGACCTACTAAACATATGAAAGCATAAATGAATAACATATGAAAATAAGAGAGATTATGTAAGCCACAAGTCGACACTACATATCCAATATCAGCTCTAAGACTAAGGGCGTAGCAATAACCAACAATGTTAGGGAGAAATAGGGGAAATTAGAAAAATAGAATAAAATTAAACAAAACTAGTAAAATCACTTTATGAAGTTCAATATGAAAGTGAGACATTCCACGTTAGGCAATATTTCTTGTTCGATATTTGTGTTTCAAATACAAATTTCTTGCATAAAGTTTAATTGGACTTGAACATGAGAATAAAAAATTTATATGATGAATTGTATAATATGCAAAAATCTATATGTGCATATGTTCAATTAGGTAGGGTATCATGGAGAAGACTATCATTCCTATTTTGATGCATATGATTTGAAAGCGATACCTCTTGTGTATGGTTACAGACACATTGTAAAGGTGTCATGTCATGGTTTGAATGCTCAGACAATTGGATGGTTGCTTAAGTCTATTTACAAGAATGTATGTCAAATTCCTTCTCTTAATAAGGTCTTTGTGGAGAAAGAATAATTGATCACCACTTTTTTCTATTGTTTATAAATATATAAAATTATATTTTATATTGATTGAAGATCGACTAAATTCATTAATTAATACATATTTTTTTATAAATACATAGATCTTCACTTTATTTTATAATAGTATTATCATTATATAATAATACTATATAACAAAAAACTACGATGAAATGATAATATTATATAATACTCTTGTATTTGTAGTATTTTCAAGGTGACACAAACTGAATGTAATTAGCGTTGAGTTTACCTCATCGAAAGCCTTGAAACTTAAACACAGAGTGGGAGGACCCAAAAGGCCTCAAACTTTATTTTTTGGGGTCAAACGAATGATAGAGGAAAGAATTAGAGAGGGACAACAATAATGAAGAGATAAAAGGAGAAAGAGATGAGAAAGAGACAACTAGAGGTTGGAAACATGAAGGAACATTAAGGGTTCCTATATATGAACCTATGGATTTTTTTTCTACTTTATTTGATTAAAATTTATGTAAACCCTAGTAAGTAAAATATAGAAATCATCTTAGGGGAAAAAACCACAAGATAAATTGTAGGGAGAAAAATGTAAGTAAAATTGGTAGAAATAAACTTTGGATATAAAATTTAGAAAAATCATGAAAAAACCAGATGAAACATTTATAAAGGTAAATCGTAGTAAAAATCATGGGAACAATACCAAGGAAGTGAAATGTAGTAAAATTGTAAGAAAAAACTTAGGATAAATTATATGAAGCAAACCCTAAAAAATTTTGATAATACAGGTTTTACAATAAAATTAAATTTGGGGTTTTGAGTTTGTCGCTTACAAGGGTTTTAATTGACAACTAGGGTTCGAATTTTTACTCAAGGCTACGACTTAAATCATAGTTACCATGTTCATATGAATCAAGGAAATGCACAATTCACCCTAATTTTTTTAGATCCATCGAATTGAACATATTTTGTTTGGTCCATGATTTTTAGAAGCACTTGGAAGAGGATTTTGTTCTTTGTAATGCCCAAAATTTTCACCCATATATTATAGCCTTTTTACTCTAATAATGCACTAATATTTTTTGTTCTTTGTTTTAAAGAAACCATTTAGAGTGGGAATGTGTAGGTGATTACGACACACGTCTTGACTTATCAAACGTTAGAGTGGAAATGAAACTAACAATCTTAGGTGAGATGAAGGTAAGACTCTAACACAACGTGTTAGAACCGATATATTTTTTTATCTTTACATTAGTCCATTAGGTCAATTTAATTTAATATATTTATGTTGAATACAAGGAGGGTTAAATCGATTTACTTATTTATTAAATATTTAGTTTAAGCTATCTAATTGATTCTTGAAAATTTAACTTTAACTTTCAAGTTATAAATAATTTCATCCAAAGTAAAAATGTAACAGTACATCCCAAATTTATAAAGGGGAAATTAATTAATTAATTTAACCATAAAGTAGGTATTCTATAAAAAAGTCATCAATTGGCCATATATGGTTGTATAAAGTACCTTGGATTAAAATATCCACAATCTTATATCTTTGGGTTTTCAAAAGTTGCCCTGATTTCTCTTACGGTTAATATAAATTTGTTCCATTTACAAGATCTCATTTTTTACTATTTTTCTGCAGGTTATGATTGGAGAAATGTGGATTGAGTTTTTTCAATATTTCTTAGGACTAGATTTTGAGATGTAACACACACACACATTATCTAATTTATATATATTTAACAATTAAGAATGATATATATACACATATATGCTTGTGTGTGTATATATATTAATTAAATGTATATTCACTGGTATACACACATATATGATTATACATAAACACATGTATAAAATCAAAATTAATATTTTTAGAAAATTCTAAGGGCAGATACCATGGTCGAGTCAAATTTGGCTTAAGATAAGGTCAGTTGGGTTACATCCCCCAACTATCATGGTTGGTAGGTTGTGATCCCTAGCCGCCATAGCTATGGTTGTGGAAGTTGTGGCTTGTGCAGACTAGAGGGGAAAAACTATCTCTCCCTCGCATATACTAGGACTTAGGGATGGGTGTACCATCCCCGTCTACTTTGGTGAGGGTGGGTGCGACACATTTGTCCCTCCTTATAATTAAAAAAAAATCCCTTTTTTTTGGTGGGTGTCTATACCCCCACCACTATTTTTTTCGTTTTATATAACAAACATACCACAAATACAAAAATAAATACATTAGTCAACTTGATTTCTACGTTTTATCCAACCATAATTATTTCAATTATCATAGTAAGGAAGCGTAACAATTTTCCTTTCATTTCAATACGACTGTACACACACATGCACACACGCACACACACATGCACACATGCTTGCAGATGCATATGCATGCACACACACACACACGCGCGCGCACACACACATGCACACACACACACACACATGCACAAACACACATGCACACACACATGCACAAACACACATGCACACACGCACACACGCACACATGAACACATGAACACACACACACACACACGCACGCGCGCGCGCACACACACACACACACACATGCACACTCACACACACATGCACGAAAGCACAAACACACGCACACACACATGCACGAAAGCACAAACACACGCACACACACATGCACACACACATATACATGCATGTGCGCGCGCACACACACACACACACATGCACGTGCACACACACACACACAAAAACTAGTTATTTGATCATATTAATAAGGGAAAGATAACTTGTAAACTTTGACGCAAGTAACTTAAATATTTCTTTCCATATAGTTATCATTCAACACGTAAAATGAAATGTTTTTTTTTTAATATAAGAGAATATTTTGTTGTATAAATTTTCAAGTAATCATTGAATGAGAAGAGAAAGAGAGAGAGAAAGAAGGTAAGTTTCTTGGTTAGTTCAACTATGACCACACTTGCACAAATCCATAGTTACAATAAGAAGACCATCCATTCCATTACAAGTAAAACCAATTTATACAAAAATATGCCATAAAAAGATAATACAATATTACAATGGTCCATAATGGACAAACCATCACAATAAGATTCAATCCACTCTCATTCCTTCCACATGTAAATGCACCATCCTTCTAAAAAAAGAGGAGGTGAAGGTGACACTCACCTCCTAAACACATAATGCAGGGAATATCTCATCTAATTTTCCCAACAAACCCCCCAATTCCAAATTCATTCGAACACTAACATACCTGACATTCACATAGAAGAATACAATATTATCACACTTGCAAATTCATTTCCAAATTCAACACAACAATTTTTTTCTTGGACAATGATGGAAGATACAACACTCAATTTAAAATTAAAAACAAGACATACAAGTAACCCAAACAAGTTTGCAAGAGGTGAGGAATATCCATGATACTAAAATCATCATTAACATGTAGTTGGACTACCTACATCCATTTCAGAAAATGAAATATTCAAGGATGTAATCTAATTTTTTACATACTACAAGTATATAAAGATCCATATATACAACATCTGCTTATCCATCCACCAAAATTACAATAATACAAGCAATAGACCACCTACATCTTAAACCGAATCATTCAAACAAACACTCTTGCTCTCCAAAAATGGTGGCAACATAAAGGACACAACATTAAGGGTTTTAAACATATACTTTCTCAAATAAGAAATGAAATCCACAACACTTAATCATACATGTGAGATAGGGAGAGAATTTTTTCTTCTTTCACATAAAAAAACATAGGATTTAGGAGCTTACCTCTTCTCCACCATTTCTGAGACTTCAACAATCCAACCGAGTTCAATCTTATCCAAGGAGCTCCCCCAAAAGCTAACAAAACTCTCAAAAATCTAAAAATGCCAGTGAAATTCAACATAGTCTACATAACTCCCAACTCAAGTTCCAAATTCAAAATAAATAGATAATAAGACTCAAGTGACAAACTAAAAGGATCTTCCACTTGGCAAGACCTATTCCTTAAAATAAGAAAAAAATATCTTACAATATCATTCAATTTCCTCACACTTTCGATGTGCTTCTTATATCCCTTACAAGCTCAACCAATAATAATAAAACTACTTACAAAAGTAATTTACAAAAATGTCTAACACATAATAATTCAAATTCTAATGAGTCTCTTACATTATTCATTACACACTCAAAACTTATCCATGAAATTTCACATTAACTCAGTTATACAAGTTATGTTTTTATTTGGACATGAATTTTAAGACCATTAATATGATCCTTTTGGGATTCAAAGTGGTCAAAAGGTCTAAAAAAGTCCAGCCACCCTATAGGTTGGTATATGGGGCTCATTTTTGAGTGTAGGAAAATGTTAGGTGATCTATTTGTTTTTTCATACACTGATTCTCCTCATGTATAGTCTTCTTGCAATAGGAATGCTTACACTTTTCCTTCTTCACTTTGGGATCAAAAGTAGAAGTGTTTGTGTTAGATTTGATTTGGGTTTGGTTGGTCTTGGTTTTCTTCAGGTTGCTCCTTTTTCTCTTTCTTCTTTTCTTGTTTCTTTTCCTTACCATTACTAGTACTTGCTATAAGGGCATGTGAATTGGATTTGAGTGCTCCCATTTGAATCAAATTATCATGTTCTCGAATGAGTTAGGATGAAAATTTGTCGAATGAGGGAATTTTCCAAGTACTCCCTAGAGATTCTTTCACGACATGGAAGCTAGAAATAAAGACGGAGTATTCGGGCCCAAGCTTAGAAAGAATCGAAAAGATCAACTGGTATCATTTTTTGTCAACTTCAAATTCTTTCAACAGTAATCTAGTGAGGAAAAAAATTGAGAAGAAATCCTATAGGTTATCAAAAATACTAGGAGTTAATCCTAGTACAATCTCCAACTCATGCACTCTCATGTCATCTTGTTTTCCAAAAATATCGTCAAGTGTTTTCTAGGCTCTATTGAGCATTGTAGAAGACTAAATATGGAAGATAAATCCAGGAGAGACAGACATATAGAGAAGACCCAAGGCTTCATCACATTAGTTAAACCAACTATATTTTTAGGTTCAGATGTTTGTTCTTTTTCTACTCCCATAGTGATGTGGAAAAACCCTTTACCCTATAATGAAATAACCATTTTATATCTCCATTTAAAGAAATTAAATGACATGAGAAAAGGTACATAAAGAGCATCCATCACAAGGAGAGAGAAAGAGATAATGCTGAAAGAAAAGAGGAACACACACCCTAGAACAATATTTTCACCCCCATGTTTGCAACACTTTATAGTTTAACTTGTTGATTATAACTAGATGCAAATGTGCATCATGAAATATTCTTCCACTCATGCAATCAACATGAAAATGAACAAGTTTTTATGCCACAATCAAATTTCAATCGATCACAATAGTGTGACATCACAAGTAAGGTCAAAACAATGTGAAACAAGAAAAGGGAATAGAAAACTAGTTATGTGTGAGAAATAAAATTTCACGTCACAAAAGAACTCCCTTTCCATAAGATGTGGAAGACATGCTCACAAGCCCACAAAAAATAACAAGAGTAATACAAGCAAAAAATGACTCACAACCGAGTCCAAAAGCCTCTAGAATGCAAGAAAATCCTTTAGAAAGCAAAAGGGGCTCCAAAAAGTAGTATACGCCTCCAAAAAATTCCATTGATAAAAAAGTCCAATAACACTTAATTTTGAAATTGATTTCCTAATTAATTTAATAATTACAAATAATTTAAAAATTAAAGGGATATTTAATTAATGAAAAAAAACATATACCTCTTGATTAAATAAAATGACCTTTTAAAAAACTCTCCTTTAAAATTAGCCCTTACTTAGATTAATTAAAACTAAACTAAGATTAATTTGATCTAAGCTTAAAACAATAAGTTTTAATATTTTAATATAAGCTTAAATTTAGAAAAAGCAAAAAAACTCAAGTTTGAAACCAAACTTATATTAAAAAATGTGAGCAATCAAATTTTTAAAGGAGGGAAGGGGAATGAAAGAGGGTCAATGGGAGATGTGGACAAGCCACGTGGAGGGAAGATCAGTGGACTCAATGGTTGAAATGCTTGGTGAGTAGGGTTTATATGTAGGGTTCCAACAAAGGTTTCAACACACAACGAGTAGAGGGGCTAGGGAAAAAACCCACAAAGAATCAACCTAGAGCTGAGTAGGGTTGAACATGCTAGCACAAGGGTGGATGTTTGAGATCGAATGATGAGTGAGCAAACAGGGAAGGTAAAGGAGGTAGGGCCAAACAAGGTTAGCAAGGCACATGCACGTAAGATCCAATATGGAGAGCTTAAGGTTAGTAGGGTTTAGATCTAAAAATGGTTGAGTCGTATACATTATAAATCAATATGGTGAGGTAGATCAAGGAAATACCAAAAAAAGGATGAGCCAAGATATGGTTAGCACAAGAGTGGGTGTGAGCCAAACGACTGAGCAGGTAAAGCATAATCCAAGATGGGAGATCACAAGTTGGGTAGAGACCAACACGTAGATAGAGTCTAATGAAAAAAAAGCATTCGAGTTTAATAGAAACCAAATAGGGCATGTCTTAACACAAGTAGGAAAGAATATAATGAGTAAGCCAACGTGGATGGAGGATCTAGGAAATTATCTTGGGAGCCAAAGACGGAGCATTTAGGCCGAATCCAAACAAAAATGATCAAGCTCAGGAAGGGTCAAATAACTTAGGTGAGCTAGAAAAGAAGGGAGCTCGATGTGCTTTGCAAGTAGCTTGTCAAGATGAGACAAATCTCAAGAGAGCTGAGAGGTTCTGAGGAGTAGGGTTGTAGGCTAAGAAGGGTATCAGGGAGAGGTAGGATGTAGGAAGACACTTTTTTTCAAGAAAACTTGAATTTTAATGAAAATATCTAATAAAAACTAGCAGCACACAAATACCTCTAACTAGAGTTATCTTGCCAAACATAGTTGAAGCTAGCAAAATTTGGATAGAAAACCCCCAAAAAAACACATGTAAAAACATCAAAACAACACAAACTCCAAAACAAGAAATTTTAATCTAGATTATGACAATATAAAAATGATTAAAAACTTACATGAGAAGTGATAAATATGAAACCGGACGTATTCAACAACCGATGAATGTGAGTTCATATTTACCGAATTGTTACTTTGATATATTATGATATTGTTCATCAAGGATAAACCAAAAACCCATGCACATCAACAAGTTGCACTCTAATGGAAATGAGAAAGCTCTAAGTAATCAATAAGTGTAAAATCAAACAACAAAGATCATACATAGAATAAACAAGTCTATCCATTCTCATAGATTGAAAGAAGAGGGTACATATGGGAGTGTTGTGTAACTCTCGTGCTTAGAAAATCCTTCTTTCTTTGAGGGAGAAAGGATATTAAATTCCCAAGATGGAATGTAACTCCTATGATGTCAATGACACATGACAACGATAAATTATATGATGGAGTTTGTCATATGTCATATAACTCTTATAGACCTACGACCTCAACTAAGTGAGATGAATCACCATATGAGGTGGAAAATGCCCCGAGTGACAAGAAAAATACCTCACACCAACATAATCATCCTAACATGAATCAGTTAGGATATTTTGGTAAAGGTTATCTATTTTAGCATACACCTTTGATCTTGATCTTGAACAATTATAGTTTGGAAAGGGCGGTCATTTTGGCCCTTATTTTGTATAAATTTTTAGACTCCCATTTTAATAGAGAGAGGTGAAATTTTGATTAATGAATGTAAGGAATCTTAAATCATCCCATGTAAGTTAAAGTTTTCTACTCTCATCTCCATTTTTCTATGGATTTCTCCATGAAGAGATGTTGATATTGAAGCCATGTCTTTGTTTTCCTTGTGATCTTTAAATTGTGTTATTGTAAGTTTAAATGATAATACGGTAGTAAGTTGTAATTGGACTGATCAAATAGATGTGAAACTAATCAATTTAAGTAATCTATTCAAACCACACCATGTTGGTTATAATCACAATTTTAAAATCCTTTGAATCTCTACACCAGTATCATGCCAATTTGGGTATAAACTAGATGTGATGTTTCTAGTAAATATAAGGAAAACATACAACCTTCTATTACTTAATATTAGTTTGTTAAAGCATGAATTCTATAGTAGTTTTTTTTCTCTCTGCACTTTTTGATTTTCCTTTTTTGAGTAATATCATTTATTTTAAAATAGGTTTAGGAATACTCTAAAGATAAATTTAGTGAGAAAGTGTAGGGAGTGACACTAGAAGGATTAAAAAATCCAGAAAAAACCCTCAATTGATTTCAAATATCAATACCCTACAACACATGCAATAAATCACAATTTGACTTTAAAACAAGGAGGAAGTAAGAACATGTTATTCCCCTCATTTGTGTGTGTAATTAATACACATCAACAAGAGAAAATGATTTATCTAGCACTATAAGCAGGGTCTCTTAATTAATTTTGGAAAAGAAGAGGACAATTCTTTTCACCAACATGTAAACATTCTTGAAATCATAGTTTATATACATCTTCTTTGAAAGTTTGATTATTAAATTTTATATATAGACCAAATTTACCAAGAATTGTAACCAGGTCCTACTCTAATACTGGATTGTCTCATATTTCTTTAGATTCTCATAGGAAATCATACTTTGATAAAGCGAACTCCAATATTCCAAAGGTACCTCTAGAAACTCCCAAGATAGGTAAGTCACCAAGTCCTCCAAATTCCAGAAACCAATCTTTCACAAAAGTTCCCGCAATGGATTGGTTAGCTAGGTCCTCCATTAATATCCTTGGTCTTATCCATGATTTACCAACAAACCCAGAGAATTACCTTCCTGTATTCAACCATGTCAGTAGTATTTTTGTTGAGGAATATATTAGGACCTTCAAATCATCCCCAAGGCTTCTGAATGTAACAGACGAGGATGTATCTTATAGGATCTTTCCATAGTCACTTAGAAACAAATCATATGATTGGTTCCTGAATGTAATAGAAGATGTAATCATTAGCTGGAGAGGTTTCCATGAAATATTTTTCACATAGATTGGGAGGATCACCAATCCAACAGTCCTATATCAGAGGCTCATTACCATGTAAAGGAATGTCAAAGAGCCCATCAAATATTTTAATGTTAGGTTCTAGAATATCTACAGTCCAACCACCCGACCATATAAAACCACATATAATTTGATGTTTGATATTTACAAAATTTCCTTAGATCACATGACCTTAGTCTTCTTGAGGAGGTCTCATAACATCAACACCATAACATCTGCATATGCTGATGCTATCCAAAATGAGTTAGATAACTATGAAATAATTCCAAATGCTAATGATATTTCGAGTTCATCTAACCAAATTGATAATAAAAAAACCACCTAATATTGCTATGATGGTAGAGACCTATTATTTCACTCATCGGAGGATAATGCACTACAAGAAAATACAAATGAGATACATACATTTTAGTCATATAAGAAGGGTAACTATGAACTAAGTAGGACAAACAATACTACTTCAATTCCCCCAAATTTTAACACAACTCCACCTGACCCAAAGGTTGAAAATTATCCTTCTCCTCCTAAAGGAAGTTACCCCCCATCCAAAAGAAACTACTTCAAGTATTCTGAAAACTAGTTACAAGATTGTAGAGGATATGAATAAAATCAAGGCAAACATCACATTTCGTGAATTAGCTCAGATAACTAAAAAAATATATTTATTGTTAAAATTTTTAGCTAATAAAGCTACTAACGACCCTCAAAATTCCCCTCACACCAATGATTCCTTATATATTTTTTTAAAGTTCTACCGCTCCTACTCACTGTTATAATTTTTGGAAAGAACCTACATAACTTCTCAGTTGACTATGGAGCCTCTGCCAACATTATACCCTCAAGTATATGCAAGAAGATTTACATAACCCCAATTAAATCTAGCAGAGTAGTAGTCTAATTAGAAATTTCCAAGGTAGAAGTAATAGGTGAAATCCTTAATGTGCACATGTAACTAACCTATGAGCATATGATCTAACATTTCATGGACACACAAGTTGTGGAAATCCTGAAATCTTATGATATGTTGCTAAGCCAACATTGGTCAAAAGTATTGAATGGTTACACATCCATTGACTTTTCACATATGTGGCTATCATGGAGAGGCATCCCAAATCAGATCAAGATAGAAAGAGATCACATGATGAAACATATGATTACTGAGTATAATACTAAAAAATGAAGAAACCAAGTTCTTCTCAAAAAACAATGAAGTATATAATGTGGATATGACAGAAACAAAAATTTCATTAGAAACCCAAGATACACCAAGATTGTGGTCTTTAAACTTTGATGGATGTTTCTCTAAACATGGCTTTGAAGTAGGAGTTGTCCTGAAAGGCCCAAAAAACAAAATTTTTCCTCCTACGAACTATAATTCACCTACAATATCAACTTAGCTGAGCATGAAGCATTAGTACTGGGGAAAAAAATTCTATTAAACACAAGATCAATGAATTAAAAGATTTTAGAGACTAAAAATTTGTAGTAAATCAAATTAGGAGTTAATATCAATGCAAATAATCTTATCTCAAGAGATAGAAACATAAATTCTAGAATCTTATTGAATATTTTTATGTGTTAACATTCTATATATCCTCATGAAATAGAATTAAGAGGCTCATGCATTAGCTACTTCTACTATTGCCCTCATTCCTACCAAAGAGTGGGAGGAAAGAATGCTTGCGGAAATGGTCCCCACTCCGTTTGTGTTATATAACATAGATAAATTTTAGGTATTTAATGATGAACACCAAATCATGTCGTTTATGAATAATTCAAAGAATTTGAGTCTCAAATCATTGATAAAACCATATGAATGAATTAACAAAGGATGATGTCATGAATCTTAAGGAAAATAGAATTCATAAAGGTATGATATGACTTGAATGAATGTTTGAACCATACCAATGGGTGCAAAATAATACAAATCCCAAAGCTAGTGATAAGGATTATACTCAAGTAAACCTTGACACAAGAGAATAACCTAATTTTATGAACATAGGCTTGACATGTTCAAATGATGAGAAGAACAATATAACATCTCTCCCAAAAAATTATATAGATTTCATAACTTGGTCTTATGATAATTTGAATATATTTAATCCTAGAGTTATCACCCATACCATACCACTAATACAATGCCACAAACCTTATAGAAAGAGGTAAAGAAAAATAAACCAAATTTTATAGCCCCTATTTAAAAAATAAGTAAAGAAGTTACTGGTTGCTAAGATAATCTTTCTCATAAGACACTCTACTTGGGTGGCTAATCTAGTTCTTGTTTGAAATAAGAGTGTAGAAATCATATTTTGTGTAGACTTTAGGAACTTAAAAATAGCCTAAAAAAGGAACAATTATCCTTTCCCCTCTCTATATGAGGTCATACAAATAGTAAGTGGGTCATAGATGATGTATTTTCTTGATGATTTTTTAGGATACAATCAAGTAACAACAAACAATGATGACATAAGGAAAATAACCTTCACCACCAAATGGGGAACATTACATATAAAAGGACTCCATTTAACTTAATCAATGTTGGAGAAAATTTTCAAAGGGCCATAGATAATGCTTTCTAAGGTTTAAATGGTAAGTGTATCATCATTTATATGGATAATATAACTGTATTTTCAAGAGCGGGTTCGACCACATAGGACATATGTAGAAAGTTTAAGAAAGTTGCAGAAGGCATGCCATTTCCTTAAATCCAAAAAAGAGCACATTATGTAGAATAAAAGGTAAATCACTTGGCCATATGCAAAAAATAAGGTGTATATATTAACCATTATATGATTAATAACATTTCCAAGATCATCCCACTAAATAGTAAAAAGGAGTTGATTTTTTTTGGCAAGATCAATTTTATGAGGAAATTTGTTTCTACTTTTTCTTAAAATGTCAAGCCATTGAATTTCATGCTAAAGAAAGATGCCAAATTTGAATGGACTATATATGATAAGTATTATTTTTGAGATATACAAAAATTAATAGCCCAGGTATTAATGTTGGTCATCCATGAATTTAAGAGACACTTTTACTTATATTTGTATACTTTTGAACATACTATTACATTAATGAGTCAAAAATGAGGAGACAATGAACACCCAATTGCATTAATGAGTACCAACTTGAAATATGCACAAATCAATTATTCTATGATGGATAAGAAATATTTTCCAAGGATAAAGGAAGTTAAAAAGTTTAGAGATTACATACTTAGGAATAAAGTACATGCAATTGTCATAGATCCAACCATTAAACTGAAGTTGGGATGAAATGGGTTGGGTGAGAAAAGGGGAAAATGAATGAAAAAATTGTAAGAATTTTTATTTAAAGATTAAACCTTATAAGATTGTCTGAGGCTAATTCTTAGCACAACTCAAAAAGTATGTAGACCCAAGGATTCACATAATGTAGGTTGATGAAAATAAAATATGCAAAGATGAATTATATGGTAATATTATCCATTATATACTATATGGCACATGCCTGCCTGAATTAAAAAGTGAAGAAATGAGTGAATTAAGAATAAAATCCCCCCACTTAATGATCAAGTAGAGGAATAATATGTAGGAAAAATTATGAGGGCATTTACTTAAGGTTTAAATCTACATAAGAGGCTACAGACATAATGCATAGTTTTCATGAGAAGTTAGGAAATGGTCATCCATTAAAAAGTTTAATTATCAAGAAGATTATGAAGGTTAGTTAATATTATCCAACAATATTCAAAGATGGTCATGCCTATGTGATAAGTGTTTAGCACTGTTAAACCTTTTCCAATAGAGAAACACATGCAACCATGCCAATATAACCCATAATTAAGAGAAATTTTTTTACATAATGGAGCTTGGATTTCATTTGAATCATCAACCCAAACTCATTGGTAGGCCAACATTTTGTGTTAATTTCTAGTGGATATTGCACCAAATTAACTGAAGCCATAGCTACCCAAAATTGGAGGACAATTGATGTTTTCCAGTTCCTTGAGGAAAATATCATAACAATAGTTGGTAACCCATTCTCTCTCATATGTGATAATGGACCAATATTTAATTCTATAGAATTCAATAAATGGGCTTATGATAAATGGATAATCATAAAATTATCATCTAATTACTACCCCTAACATAATTGAGTATTAGAATCATCAAAAAAACCTCATCAATGCTATCAAGAAATCAACAAATAAGAAACCAATGGAATGGAATTCTCTTTTGAAGCATGCTCTATGGGCTGACAAAACCAGTTACAAACAAAATTTATAGGCTTCTCCTTTCTCATTAGTACATCGTTAGTAACCTGTATTCCCAATCACTCTCAAACTACTAACATATGAATATATGAAAGAATACATGGAGGGAGAAAATAATATTGATGCTAGAATCCTATACATCCTCCAAATGGAATATGTAAGGGATACAACATTGCAAAAATTTAGCGGACACCAAGACATTGTCAAGAGGTGGTTTCAAAAAAGAGCCAAGATAAATATTTTTAGGATATTAGATCATGTGCTCCTATGGGATAAATCCCATGAAATTAAAGGGAAATGCCATTATGGATTGGGCCTTACCAAATAGCTAAAATAATGGTCTAGAATGCCTTCAAATTAAAGGATTTGTAAGGGAAGTAAATTATAAAAACCTAAATATGACTATGTAGTTTTAATAATAAAATTTCACTAATTATAATCTTTCCCACCATTTCATTTTAATTAGTGATTTTCCACTAATTAGCTAACATTCCCCTTCATATTAGTCAATTAACAATACTTCGTTAATTATTAGCTTTCCCCTTCATCCTGGATGCCAATTAACGTCACTTCGTTAGTTACAATCCTCTTTTAATTAATTATTTAACTATTATTAATTAATTAAGTATTTTAATCTTCTATTTAATCAATAAACCCTCTTATTAGTTGAATCTCCCTTTCAAACCCTTCAAAGTCTACTTCCTTCTAAATCATCTCCAAATGGCTTCTTTAAGCTTAATTTGACCTATTAATTAATCCTAATTGATTAATTAAATCACCCCCAACTCCCATGAATTGTTAATCACTAATTAATCTCTTCTAATCATACTCGTTCATTTCTAATTCTACTTTATCTTTATCCCACAATCACTAGGATGCAAGCTTCTCCCAAAATGGAAAGCTATATAAGAAACCTAGTACCTTCCTACAATTTTTACACCTTTACATACCATGCCCTTGTAAGACATTTGCACATGATAAGAACGTTTTCATGTTATTGGAGAGCTTTGTTCATTCCCTTTCTACTTAGCTAAGAGTAGTAATAAAAGAACCAAAAATGACAACTAAGCCATATTGGTGGGATCTCTTCCTCTTCCTTGGAGAAATTCCTTGATCATGCATAGTTACATTCGGTTCACAAAGGAAGTATCTATAATCTAAAAACACATCCAACAATCAAATGAGGTTTGCATTTGATGTTTGATTTAATGTTTTATGCACATTGGTTAAGCTTTCCTTTATGCTTTATCGTGATGTTTTTGCTTATATTAGCTTAAGCTAGAATATACTTGGTGTTAGGTTCACTCAATTATCTCAGTTTCAATTTAAATTATGCATACATATGGCACGTCTGGTGGGACACTTCTTTGTTTCATACACATTATTTATGTTTTCCTAGTTTAGTCTTCATTTTACAATCTCATTATTTCAATTTGTTGAAATTATTTTGTTTTTAAGCATGTATAATGATGTTTGATAGTGTTGAGATTTATTTACATGTATTTAGGAGGTTAAATGTTGTCAAATTTGAGTCTTGATGAGAAAAATTTGAGCGTTGAGTTGTTTTTGGATCAGTTTTGACGTTTTTTGTGTGCAAGTACAGGTTCCTTGCGCTTGAGTATCATTGTTTGCACCTACGTATCACTGCATCCACCTATGTCTCATTACAAGCATTGACATTACACTTAAACTATGTTTACAAGTGCATGTGCATCATTGTTTGTGCATATGTATCATTGTTTGTGCCTATGTATCATTCCTTGTGCATGTGTATCACTACATGTGCTTACATCTCATTGCACGTATTGGCATTACATTAAAAACTTGTTAACACACGCATGTGTATCATTCCTTATGCTAGTGTTCATCTACACGTGCTTACGTTCTACTTTGCAAATTTTTTTCTGCACCTACGTATCATTCCCTGCATTAACGTTTATATGTATGTACTACTATAATCTGTGAAATTTTTGCTAAAATTTCTCAAAACTCCTTAAAGTTTCAAAATTGATTTTCAATTTCCTACAATTTTATACATGTTTTTGATTCTGATAAGTAGGTTATTTGTCTAAATTAGTGCTAACATTTTAATTCTTTGTTGGAAATCTCATTTTTGCTATAATTTGATCGAAACTACGTATGATGTTCTCTTGCTCTTTCAAATGTTCTTGAGAATCAGAAACGACTACGATTCTTCGATGATTTTCTAACATTTTGGTTGTCGTTTAAAAACGTTGCTAATGTTTGATGCCTTGGTTTAAAATTTTCATGTTGGTTTAAATCGATCAATGCCACATATGCTCTTCTCTTGCGCTTTCAAGTGAACTTGAGGATCAGAAATGGTTGAGATCCTTGATATTTTTCTAACAATATGATCATATGGAAAACTACTAATCCTTGGGGTGTAGGACCATTTACGCTTGTCAAAGAAAAATCAAAACAAAGTACTAATATCGTGTGTATAGGTTGCCTTGGTCAAAGCAAGGCATTTAAAACAATCACATTTTAAAATAAGATAAAAAAGACCAATTCACACTGTATTTAAAGGTTCGGATAAGGGTTAAAACCCATCCGCTTTAAACTATGGGAAGTGCTTTGTCTTAAGCCATAAAAATCATTGTGAGGAGTACCACATGAACCCCAAAGTAGTCGACACATTGAGGGAACTGGCTAACGAAACAAGAAGTGCCCTAGCTACCCACTTAACTAGTAAAACCTACAAGGAATATCAAATGTTGTCCATATGAGGCCTCTTTCATTAATTTGATTATGGGGTAATGGTCCTTATTTAGAATTTATTCTAAATAATGTGCACCTCTCATAGACAAGTATTAGTGAGTGTTGAGAACAGAATCCTTAGGAAGTTATTTGGCACCGGGGCCAACTTTTTCCATATCCATTATCATTAGTAACAAACCCTTATTACACAAAATTTTGTCTTAGTTTCCAATTTGTTTTAGAACAAGGCAAATTTCTACTAAAGTTGTCTCACATATTTTTTATCATGAAACATATCCCCCTTCATAAAATTTTTGGCTCCCCTTTTATCAAAATGCACCATCTAAAGTGCTGCCAAAATTTTACCAACCATTTTGGATACTTAAACCTTGTTTTCTTAAACTTGATTTGAGTATTGAAAGTGTGTTGTTACGCTGCTCACTTTATATCAATCCCTGATACTTAAACCTTGTTTCTTAAAACTTGATTTAAGTGTTGAAATCGTGTTGTTACGCTTCCAAAATCATAGTAACCCTTTTTTATACTTAAATCTTGTTTTTATCAAACTTGATTTAAGTGTTGAAATTGAGTTGTTGTGCTTCAAATTTTTGTAGTTGCCTTAAAAAATAACTTTTGAGATATTTACACCTAGGAAAAGCTTCCTTTGCAGCCATTACTTTGTCCAAAATCTCATAGATTTTCCTTGGCTATTTTCATCATACATTCCACACCCTTGGAAAATTCTTCACTTTGTTATTGTTATGATGCTCATTTTTGCCTAGATTCATCGTGACACTTGCACACATATCCCAAATATTTGCAAAACATTTCCCATCATGGCAACCATTACAAGATCGACACATAGAAGGCGAGCATCTAACCCCTTCCTCTGAAACCCATTAGACACATCATCTGATGAGGAGTAAGCACTTGTTGACCATAGTGGAGACAAGGGGTTAATTCCTCGTAATACTTTTCAATATGATCCTGCCCACATGGATAATTTCATTTTCCACAACAAGGATCAAGTCTTATTGCGATTAGTAAAATTAGGGGCCAAATTACCATCTAACTCCGACCCACATTCCTTATAAACATGATTCGAAGAGAAGAAAGAACATAACCTCCTCCTTATCGAACACTTGAGGACATACTAAACCATGGACATGTTTCTACCTCAGCACAACCTAAAGGTAATAATGAGGAATCAAAAGTCTAAGACTACAACTGGCTATTACATATTGTTTATTCAAACCAACCACAAAGTTAGAATAGAGGGTGAAGAGCCCGAACTTGAACATGAACCTCAACTGAAATCCCACAACGAAGAGGTCACCATGCAACAAAAAATACAAAATCTTAGCCACCAATTGGCATACCAAGCTTCACATTTCCATCGACACATAAGTAGAGCTACATGCACTGAAAAACCTAAGGCGAATCATGTGGAAAACTACACTAAAAACTATGGTGGCGAAGCCTCCCCATCTAAGTGCACATACATACCCGCCACACCTTCGTGTGGCCAAAACTTTAACCAAGAGTGGCATTCTATGAAAGAAGCGTTTGTTGGTCTTTAAGAAAACAACCTGGGACACAATAAGAAATATCAGTTCGAAGAACTCTGTCCTTATCCTATCGATCGAGAGATGCTATAGACTCCCTTTCCAACTAGCTTTGATTGCCCTAAATTTGATAAATATAGGGAAAAATATGATCCACGTGATCATGTAAAATACTTCTTTATTTCTTACCAAGAATTTACCTACAACGATAACTACCTCATTTTCTTAAATCCACGATGTCTTGGAGGCCAAACACTTGAATGGTTTCACCATCTCCCCAAAGGGTCTATTTTTATGTTCGTAGACTTAGCTGAGAAGTTTATTCATCAATTTTCATTCAACATGGAGAGTGATATTATTATGATAGACCTTTGTAGTTCAACAAACAACAAAATGAAACTTCATTGGTTTCTTACAACAATGGTGAGGGTTAATTAGTGACTTCCTGTGCTCCATTATAGAGAAACAACTTGTTAGTATATTTGTACCAAAATTTCACCCTGAGATAACATTTCAATTACAAATCAATTGTGTAAGAATCTTCGAAGAAGTTATTGAAAAGGGAAACTAGATTGAAAAGGATTTGCTTTCCAAAGGGACCTTAAAACCCTTCCAAAGAGACAACGATGAATCAAAACCTATAGAAAATCCCAAGTTCTTCAACACAAATAAAAATGTTTTAGGTGATGGAATTACTGATTCCTAACATGTCCAAGCAGTACAAAACACTCCTCATTTGAAATTCTCATTAGGACCACTCAAATATGAAGTTAAACATTGAGAGTATACTCCACTCATGGAGTCTTTATCATCGATTCTGAAACAACTGGATGTGGTCAACATGGTAAAATTTCCTACCACTATAACCTTTTCCGAGGATGCACCGAAACCATCGTGGTACAAAGACCATAAATATTGTGAATACCATCGCATCAAAGGCCATGCTATAGATTGTTGTATGAAATTGAAAACTTTATTTAAATCTCATAGAGGAGACATCAAGCAAGATGCACAAGAACATAATAAAACATCTAATAATTTAGTTAGGAATTTATAAAGAACCATTCCCCAAGAATAAACATGTGGAAAATAAGTCCGAATTGAGGTTAATCCTCACAAGGAAAAATGTTAATCACGTTGTTTTCAAAACAAATAATCCATTTGATTGTCTCATTGGATATGTCCATCCCACTAATGAGCATATAAATACCATCAAAATCAAATCACAAGAGTATTCTATGGCAATGTGACACACTCATCTTATCATCCTATGACCTCATCTGCCTACTCCTTTGGAGGTTCATTACAATCTCCTAGAGCATCTTGAGAAGATAACTTCTAAGATATCTATCTTTGGATCTTCTTAAGATATCTATTGTTCACAAGGATATCCTCTATAAGACCCTTTAAGAGTCAAGATTTCCCATAGATATTGATGCTTCGCGCTTCTAAGCCTTGGCTACGCAACTCACCCCATCTGAACAAATCATTTTTAGCCAAAATGAGATTCTAACAGATGATCTCACACACAACCTACCCTTGTACATTGAATTGATCATAACTCATAGAAAGATCAAAAGGGTGTTTATGGATAATGGATCCGGCCTTAACATATGTACTCTAAATATCATAAAATAATTGGGACACACTGACACAAAACTAAAGCCTAATGTGATCATCATTAAGGCATGTGATAATGCAGAGCGAGAATCAACGGGCACAATTACCTTACCGATGTAAGTTGAGCCTATTACACATGAAACCCAGTTCCATGTCCTTGACTTAGAGATACCTTATAATATTATCCTCAGTTGCCCATGGATCCATGCCATACAGGTCATTCCCTCAACTTTCCACCAGTGTATCAAGCTCTATCATCAAGGACAACAACATATCATTCTTGGGAACCCGCAACCCTTTGCCCATTGTAGAGAATTATTCACCCATTACCCCATAACGTATGATTGTCCTTCTGTAGAGATAGTTTTCAAGATTTAATAAGAGGCCCTCACCTCTCGCATCAATCTCTATACACTTTGATTTCTCAAAAGTGGTTCCTCCACATTGATATATCCATTTTCTACATGAGAATTAAAACTAAAAATCCTTAGTCCTAGTAGGATTACCCCCTCCTCTTTCTCCACTAGGTGAAGGTGAGGCTTCCCTTAGCTTTATGGCCATGGGTATGAAGAAATCAGTTACCACCAAATCCTCAGACATGAACTTGAGAACTAAAGTTGATCTTCATAGTGACATGATTAATTGGCTCAAAAAGGAATGTAGAGAGCTGAAAGAAAAATTGAGAGGGTGTAAAATTGCAATTAATAATGACAAAAAGGATGATAATTTGCTGGAGGACCTTGACAAGAGAATTTCTAACATTGAGAAAGAATAGGGAAATATTAGAAGAAAGAAAGGTGACATTATCTCTTTCCTCAAAGGAAATATTGATCTTCTCACTAACATCACTCTTCATCTGGAAGAAAATAAAGGCAAAGAAAAATCCAAGAGGGACAATATCTTCGAAGATATCAATAGTAGCTTGTACAACATCAAGAAGACATTTTCCAAAATCATAAAATAACTTCATTGTGGTGCCTTCACTAGATATTTTTTGGACCTTTCATATTGTTTTTCCTATGTTTTTTTGTTTTATTACTGTGGTTATGTTGTTTCTTCGCTGTGATTTTCCTTTGTAGTTTTTTTGATCTATGGTTGTTTCTCAATGTTATATTTTGGTTTGGTCCTTTTGTAATCTGGGTAGGATCATAGTCAATTTTTTAATTAAAAAAACTAAAAATACTTCATATCGGATGTGGGGAATACAACCTCTAACATGCCCTCATTGCTTCAAATATTTCCCTATCACCAAAAACACATGGTAGGCCCAAATTTTGGCTTCAACAACCTCAAAAATCTTACAGTATCAAAAAATTCATCACTAGTGGTATTTTGGCAGACGAGAAAATGCGCAAAAATTATACATCCCAGAACTGTGATGAAAGGATGGATTTGTGATATCAATCCCCAGAAATGTCATCGCTAATAAGATGATGTATGCTATGAGAAAATTACACTAAAATATGACTATTATGTAGACACCTAAATCTGACTATGAAATTTTAACAATACAATTGCACTAATTATCCTATTTCCCTTCATTTCATTATAATTAGTGATTTTTTGCTAATTAGCTAACATTCCCCTTTGTTTCTTTCAATTAATGCCACTTCGTTAATTAACTAGTCTCATACTTCATCCTGGATGCCAATTAATGTCACTTCGTTAGTTATAATCCTATTTTAATTAATTACTTAACAATTATTAAATAGTTGAGTCTTTCAATATCGTATTTAACTAAAAAAACTTCTTACTAGTTAAATCCCCCTGTCAAACCCTTCAAATTCTACTAATTTCCTTTTAAATCATCTCTAAATGGATTTTATAAGCTAACTTGGTCTATTAATTAATCCTAGATAATTAATTAAATCACCTTAAAATCCCATGAGTTTCTAATCTTTTATTAATCTCTTCTAATCATACTTACCCCTTTCTAATTATACATTACCTTTATCCCACATTCACTAGGATACAAGCTTCTCCAAAATTGGAAAGCTATATAAAGAGCCTAGTACACCTTATCTAAACTTACACCATGTCCTTGTAAGACACCTTTCACACTTGAGAAGAGCATTTCATATTGAAAATATTATTGAATTCAAGTGAATATTTTTGTAAACCCTTTCTACTTGGCCAAGAGTAGTATGAGAAGAACCAAAAATGGAAATCAAGCCATATTGGTGAGATCTCTTCCTCTTCCTTGGAGAAATTCCTTGATTGTGTATGGTTGTGTTCGGTTCACAAAGGAAATACCTATAATTTAAAATAACATCCAAAAATCAAAGGAGGTTTGCATTTTATGTTATATTCAACGTTTTATACAACTATTTAAGCTTTCCTTTATGCTTTATCATGATGTTTTTGTTTGATTAACTAAATTATGCATCTACTTAGTGTTTCGTTCATTTCATTAACTTAGATTAGTTTCACATGCATATATAAATTATGTTTCCATTCAATGGATAATTTTTAAGAATCATTTCTCTGCTACTCCATCTCAAGTCCCAATTGAATGGACAAAATAGGGAAGTAGTTTACATTTATCTTTTTTCATTTTCAACTTTCTTAGATTATATTTATGTTTACATTTTACTTATTTCTTTTTTAGTTTGTTTATTTTTTTTGTTGTCTTCTATGTTTTGTTTTTTTCACT
Organism: Taxus chinensis; assembly: GCA_019776745.2. Lineage (NCBI taxonomy): Eukaryota > Viridiplantae > Streptophyta > Pinopsida > Cupressales > Taxaceae > Taxus > Taxus chinensis. The sequence continues at coordinate 500,093,199 of CM034152.1, read as the reverse complement.
TGGCTTGCATTGGAATTTAAAATATAAGTGAATCAAGAACTTATACAAAGGGGATATTGCTATGTTTTTATTCTGAAATGACTAGTAGAAAACATTAGTGAAGGAATATGAAAATAAAACTCAGTATTTTTGAATCAATTTAAATTATTAAGAGATTGAATTACCAAAAGTAAAAAGTGAATTTTAGAATTATCCTGCTCATCCATGCTAATTGACCTATAGTTAAAACACAATGAAATTTTGTTCTACGAAATCATGATTGTTATTAGAGAGGAGCGCCCAAATGAGTTTGTTCGAAAAAAATCCTTAAAACCTGATAGCTTTGTTCCTAAACCTCTAAGAAGAAGGTCAAGAAAAGACCTTCCATGATATGTTGTTGGAATCAAAATGGACTGGGGGGGTGAATTAGTCCTAAATTTTTTTTATTTGATTTACCATTCATCATTTTTTATCATTCATACAACCATTCATTCAACGATGAACCATATGTGTGTTTACTCAAGTATATAAACAACCATAAGAAAGATCAAGAGAAATATATTAAAAAAGACAACAAAATTAAGTGGGAAAAACTCAAGGGGAATAAAACCCACTAAAACATAAACGTTATATTTCTATGTTTCAAATTTAGTGATGAACCAATCCCACAAGGAGCACCAACCCCTAGTTTAGTAGAGCACTAACCCCACAAGGAGCACTAACCCCTAATTTAGTGAAGCACCCACTCCAAAAGGATGATACAAACACAAAAAGATGACCAAGAAAAAACTCAGCCACCTAGAGATTTTTTATCTCTAATTTTTTTTTCTTCCACAATTGATGGAGATCACAATTTCAGCTCACAAACCCTAGCTCGCACACTAGGTCTTCAATATGTCATTATCTTGATCTTTCGTCACTTTTCAAAGCTCTAAAAACATGTACACATGCTATATAATATTATCCAGCCTGTAATTATCTTACTCATCTTTCAAATCATGCTCTCATACCTGTAAAAATATCTCCTCTAGGTCACACTTCTTCCCTCCATGAGCAACAATTCAAAAATGAACCCAAACCATCACTTTTATTCCTTTTTATTTATTACAACTCAAAGGTTGTCCATCGTAAACATTTTTTTTCAACCAATTAATCATTAAAACCATCCTAAAAATTTACCACAATAGTCATAATTGACCCAAGTAGGTCAACCTAGAAAAAACCATTCTTTCATGCACTAAAAATCACTAAAACACATGCATTGGGATGCCGAAATTCTCCTCATTCCAAAAAAATGCTAAGTGATGACCCATAAATCAAAAAACATGTTTAAATTAAAATTTAAACATAATATATGGTATCAATTTATCTTAACCAATCAAATTATTTCGTTTAATGGGCCCAATGTTCTTTGTACTTGTCAAAACAGTTGTTTCCTATACCCTTCAGGACTATGGAAATTTCATTATGCCACCAAATAACTTAAATTAAACCAAACCATTCCATGCAAAAAAAATATGTAAATTATATAAACTTTATAACACTTATAATAAATTTATAATCCTTGAAACACTCACCTACTCAAACCATAGTCACTTTTGTTTTCACCAAATTAACTTGCCCAAAAATCTGTTTTCAACGATCAACTGATAAAAACATTTATATGAATAGTAAATACATATAAATGGATTAATTTAATTCAAAATTTATCCCTCTTCACATTAAATGTTATATAAAGCATCAAATAATCCATCTCATGCTTCAAACAACTCAAAAATTTAAGTAGATCATGTCATGTCCTGCATTGACAACAATATTCGTGTTAAAACAATGACCTTTAAACCTTAGTAAAACTCATCACAATGATAAGAAAGTTAGAGAAATGGAAATAAATCTAAATTATATTTCAAATCAACTTGAATCACCTCCTAACTCTTCATGTAGCTCTTATTATGCCCATTTTACTTAAGGCTACTTTTTATGGCCTCAAAACTACCCTTTGACCAGTCAAGATGAATGTAGCTCATTTGACCTTGTAACTACATCAAAATGTCCTGAAACCTATTTGTACATAAATATCAACTCACATAAATTGCACAATGCGAATTTAGTTCATACCTCCTTTGGACAACCTTGTCCCAAACTAAAACTCTTCAGAAAATTACATTTTTCAGGTGGAGCCTACATATGGTCACATGTTAAAACATACCTTTCTATGAATATAGAAGAGTCCTCTATAATATCCAATAATATAAATTTCACTGTAAATCAAAACTGGGCTGATACAAGCACTTTTTTGCAAGCTACTCATAGTTAGGGTTTAGCTAGGGTTTAAAACCACTTTATCTTCTTAACGATCACTCATAAAAAAATGTTACAATAAAAGCACCTCATTATTTTTGTGAAATATTCATAACTAACCTTAGAATCTACCCAAAATATCTTAGGTCCCCATGTAAAGCACACTGTTCACAATGAGCATCAGAAGTTCAATATTTGCTCTAAAAACACATTGTTACTTACCCGGTTTCATACCAAAACTTGCATATCTTAAAAAATATTCTTCAAAACTTTGACTTACAAAGTTTGGCATGAAGTGCCATGAAAACATGATATAACTTTCCATGCTCACCATATAACTCAAATAGCTATTTTAAAATCTCCATCCAATCTCATTTTCACATGTGCTAAACTACATCGTTTCTCATTATGTAGCTTCTCAAGGACCCTGTAATATGCATCAAATCTTCTGAATGCAGAATCCTGTAACTCATCATACATTTCATTTACACTATACGAAAAAAATTGAACCATGCTCCAATAATGAATTAGTTTATTCCAAAATCTCATATCTCTACCTAATCCTACTTGTTCTCAAGGCAAGACATAAGCCTGGATAGACCTGACAACCCATGAACTAACCATGATGACTCAATGAAGATCCTATAGACACTCATGAGACATCATATAGGACCATGTTTGACCTCATGATACACTAGAAACACAGCTTAGATAAGACTCAAATCATGACTTCAGGCATCACTCAACCATGCACTAGGACACCCTGACAAGTCACTAAACCATCTTAACACTACTAATCAACCTTCATGCTTGACACCTGCTAGGGAATCATACCATGCCATGAAACTCTTTTCCATCGATGGGTTTTGACATCAATGACAACACAACCACATAATGGCCAACAATCTCCCCCTTTGTCATTGATGGAAACCATCATTTAGAAACATTGATGACAACCAACAAGACAAACACCTACATGACCTAATTCTCATTTTTTTAATGTCTCTCCCCCTTTCCCATCTATGAAAAAGGCTAAAATGACTCCTAGACATGAGAAATGACAACACAAGAAAATACACAATGACGATAATGCTTAAAATTGACTTAATTTCCCAAAATTTTTCCCCTGGGACTAAATTGCCTTCTCTTTGAATCCAATGGAAGCATACAAAGATCCTATGAACCTAATAAAAGGTTCTACATAGCTCCCCCTAAGATAATATCCTCCATTTTAGCCTTCATTCACTCTTATAATCATTTTTAGGTCAAAATCATGCTTAAGAACACAAAACTTCCTTTAACCTTATCATGACTGATTTAGGACCACTTGTCTCTAAATGACAACTTTAGTGCAAAATGAACCAACTTCAAACAATTCTAGAAGCCATTACTCAACATATCAAGCACCTGCAAAGCTCCCCTAGACATATTGCGTCAAATTCTAGTAGAAGACACAAAAATTGAGGTTCCTACCTTGAAGTCTTGCCTTGAAGTGAATCTAAGTACTTTGTCACAGTCCTGAAACTTTATCTCATTCATTTCAACATTCTTTTGTTACTGATATAACCTCCTTGTGCCAAGAAAATACCCCATGCAGATCATCATCTATAGAGCCTATACACCCTTTCTATTATCTTACTCATATTTAGAGGGAAAATACTTACTCCCCCTCCCTTGAATGCACAATCACAGAACCAAGGACACTATTTTCTTACTCATTTAGTCACTTAATATTATTAACATAGTGGCTTCTAATGATATTAATTCACATGACTTCAACAAAAAGAACCAAGAGTTCATGTGAGGATACTTTCATTCTCTAGATCAACTTCAACACTTAGTAGGACAATCATATCATATCATACCAAATTAGTAGCATCTTATAACACACTATTGAGGTTACTAACCTTGTTGAAGGATCCTATGATACACCGTTTCACAATTCTCTTGATCCAAGCCTAATATGCACATTACAACAACTTGCATCTCCACCTCCTTATGAATTTTCAATACTCCAAAAGAGTACTCAGACTCTCTTTATGTTGTACCTTGCATCACTCTTCTACACAAACCATAAATATAGTCACAGAATGCAACATACATTTCCCCCCCTTTTGACATGCATTGTACAACTTTCAAGTTCCTATACTATGTTACCCAGGCCTACCTTAAGGAGGACATCACCTTTCTCAAGCTACAAACCTAACCAATAACTTGATACTTGATTAAATGACTAGGACCATTTTAAGGATGCTCTTGGACCTCCACAAACTATTTATTAGCTTTAGAATTCCCTTCAAAAACATCTTACCAGGTTTTTTCTTCAAGACATTCATAAATATTTCCTCAAATTTGCATAGAGACACCATCTAAGACTCCAGAGATCACACTCATTCCTATAGCCTTTAACTAAGGTAATCAATTATCATGAAGAAAATTCTCACTCATCTTCACACATAGGATAATGCATAAGCTTCATATCAAGGTCATTAAAGTTATCACGCATGAGACACACACAAATTTTCACCTTATTTAGAGACTGAGCACATAGAATGTCAAGTGTATGGCTTTATTATAATGATTCAAAATCATTTAGTACAACTTATCACTATTTACTAAAACAACACTTAGTGTACCTTCACGGTAAACATGATACTTCCTTCTCATAGCTATAGCTACATAGAGCTTGACACATGATCAATTTCTAGCACTAAAGGATCATTCTTAGATAGATTCTTAATTGTACCACCTTAATCAAACTTACTTGTCTTCTTAGCAACCTATTTTTGTGTTCTAAACCTATTCTTGACAGAGAATTCTTTCCAAGCAACACATATTCTTGTATAACTTTGACATATTTGAAACATGACTTAACCATTTATAGAACCATCTTGAAGACATCATGAAGTACATACATTGTTATGAATCCTCTAGACCCATAGCACTACATTCACCCATGGTTTCAACTTCATGAAACCTTACATACATTCCTTGATAAACACAATGGGTACTTACTTGCTTTAATAAACCATCAAGCCTGTAACACATCAATTTTAGATCTTCATGCCTTCATAATTGAACTCTTTTGTCTTTGATAGAATAAGAGAATTCCTCATGCCAACCATATTTAGTAGGCATAGTCACCATGTTTTCTCTTAAGAGATTTTCTATCTTCAACACCTTGGATTCACTGATATTTATAAATCTGTAAGATCAGTTCGAGAACCTACTATACCCACTTCTATTAATATTTGTCTTATACATCTTCTAGATCTTCTTCAATGCCTTCATACCTTTGTGTTACTAGACACTATGAGCACTCCTTGTAGTCTGACCCTAAGATACCTTATTTTAGCTCCTTAAGAGTCCTTAATCATATAACCTCTCATTAATTTCACTTACCCACTTCAATAAACTTTGCAAATATCATCAAGGTACAAAGACCTCTTTCTTGGCCCTCTTGATAGGTCATTCACTCACTCAAGGGCTCTTTACTAAAGCCTATAAATGATGCACTAGTTTATTGTAGCTTCCATATTCACCATTCAACTAACTGTCATATTAACCATACTTGAAACAACTTCTGAGATGTACTTTACCTCTTATCTTGTCTTGGAAAATTGTCCATCCTTACACACCTTTCATTTTGAGAAACTTCTTGTCTGTAAAAGTTAATTTGACCTAGATAGCATGCTTCTTATAATGATGATTTCTTCAATGGTCATATTCTTGGGCATCATTTTCAAGAAACTATGTTTCCGACAATGACCAAACTCAAAAACCTCTATGTATATTCATCACTTTGGATCATTACTGTAACTTCCACATGAAACCTTAATATGGCATTTCTACAGCGTTTGCACACTTGCATGAGAGAGCTGAATATGACCATTCATTATCTTGAAAACCTAGTTGTAACACACCATCTACTGAATTTATGAGATCTTCACACAACTTTGAATGCATTAATAACACTGATACTTTTTTTAGGATAATAATCTTTTCTAAGAACATAATACATACAACTCAAGGATATTTCCCTATAGCACTCAACATAATCACATTGTCCCTAGATGATCACTCCTTCATTCCTGACCTAATAACCAAGTCAACTTTCTGAGCTTGATGATAAACTTGTACCTTGCACTTGATGAACTCATGTAGCTTACTTACTTGATGCTAAGATTTGACTCCTTGACTTAAGATGAAACATAGATGACACCTTCATTGACTTCATGAATATGACCAGAAAATATTCACATAGTACATCTTTGAATCACACAAAGAGACTATGAAAACTTCTAGTCCTTTCTCAGTTTAGTACCATTTCAACAAGACACAATGACCATGCCACAAACTTCATTCTTAGACACAATGCACTTGCAACAGACCTTGACACAGCTTAGACACTTGTTTTATTTTAGTAAACCCTCATGACACACACTATGATATACAAGAAAATCTTCATCAACAGATTCCATTAATGGAGTGAGATACACTGGTGTTACAGATCTCCTTAACATAGTACTCCTGAGGCTTATTCATACATCAAGAGCTACCTTCTATCAGAGCACTTAGACCAATAAAATCAATACTCAGTTTGCAACTACTTTACAACAATTTGACACTACATAGGTTTCAAATGACATTATTAACATACTTTGTACACTTTCAAATGAATGCCTTCACATAACAGACAATCAATAATTTATGAAAATACCCCCCACATGAACATAGCCATACATCTCAAAATAGATAAATAGTGTCAATCCTTAACAATTGACACAATGCATATTGAGTTCACCTACAAGTCAGAGCTTCCTTTTGGTGAAGCATACAAAATCTTACAAGACACACAGATTTTCACTTCTAAGGATTCCATCATTCAGGGTCACTTTGTAGGACAATATCACCCTTGTAGACCATTCAATAACTCTTATTATGAATTTGGTGTATCCACATACCATGTCACAACAATATAAACTTAGAGCATTTAATTGCATTGACATTCAGACTCACTTGAGCTCAAAACACATACTTTAAGGTCTTTCATTTCCACTTGAAGGACCTTCCATAGGATCCTTCTTTCTTCAAATCATGGCATGCATCATCACCTATGGGATATTTAAATCAATAAAATGATAATATAGAAACAAAATTTAAGACAAATCACACATTGATATCATACATACATTATAGTCTTATACTCCTAGCACTTATAGGAGTTATACAATGACTTTTAACATCAAGGACCTTTCAAATAAGATGTTAAGACTTAGATTATCATAGGTTTATACATATACTGAGACTCATAGTAATGAAGTCAACTTGAAAAAATCCCTTGACATATGAAATTACTGAAACCCTTACAATTATGGATTCATCAAGAATCATCATACTTCAAACCTTGAGGATGACACTTATAAACTTTAAGACTTCTTCAGACTAAGACAAACCTGACTTGTGACACATCACACTGAATACAAACCTTAAAGACAAAGATCAATCACATTACTTAGACTGATGAGGACATACCATGACCTTCCTCTGCTAATACACATGACTACTTGAAATACCTATTATTTCATGACAATGACCAGTACTTCAAACAACATTTAGACTCACTATGAAACACCATTACACATACAGGGACCTTATACCAGATGTTAACAACCATTTTTAACACTATTCCAATATTTTTGACCATAACATGACTAAATGACTAAGACACCAACAAGAAAAAAATGACTCAAAGAACACAAGGAATATACCAAATAAATTCATATTATTCAAACATTGGATGATGGATCCATGAATCCTAATGAAGTAACCCAAGACATCTACATTCTGCCTAGCAAGGTAAAATATCCATGTACTCATAGGGCCTAACACCAAGGTCTGTCATCAACCTCTTCAATTGTTCTACCTTATATTTCATGTCATCTTCTTGATGGTCTTATTGGGAAGACAACAACAACTCCTTAGGTTCAATAAGAGAAAACATACCTTCATCAATAATAGGATCACTCTGATGAGTACCAAAAACTTTGGAATCATCTTTAGTCCTTTTGAGTTCTTTCTTCACCTTCTCAAATCATCCTTCCTTTTGTAGGTGTTCATTTTAACGCTAAATTGTCTTATAATGTGACCTATTTTGTTGCACTTGAAGCAAACAAGAGCACTCTTAATTCTAGAAGCATCATTCCTTTGCTTAATATCCTTTTGATGACAATACTTATTTATATGCCCAAATTGATTGTACAATAATTAGCATACAACTCCATGCTTCTTATCATTCTTCCAAATCTGATTAGGAGATTCAGATTGACATAAATTTTCACTATGACCCTTCTTGTGACTAACTATAGCATGGAATATCTCTTGACTGATATGAATGATCATGCCTACCATTGCTCCATGGAAATGCATTCTTAACAAACCTCCTACAGTATCTAGCTCTATGACCAAAATTATTTTAAGAGTAACACACACCATTGAACTTACTTGTAGATTTCATTACATTAGGTTTCCTAATAACATTCTTGAGATCTTTAGCATCCTTCATAGCTTTACTAGTGTCATTAGGTTTAATTTTGTTCACTTCATGCTTCTCTGAATGTTCTTTTTTGCATCCATGACCATATTTTTCATTTTTAGCTCTTTGCTTGTCTCTAACATATCATTTAGGGCTTCTGAATATTTTCTCTAATTTTTCATAGGTTTTCAACTTACTATGAGCCGACTCTGAATCTAATTTTAAGGATCTCAACTCAGCTTCATACCTACCGCAATCTTCTTCTTTGACATTTAGGGTTTTATTCACTTGAGACTTCAAATCCATGATGGCATGATCATGCTCTATCTCCATATCCTTAACCTAATTTTGACAGGATTTGATACATGACTGAGCTTCTTCATTCCTCATTTTTAATGTTGTTATAAGATCTGAAGACTTACCCATTTCTTTTTTATTTAGGGGATCTCCTTAAATATTGGTAAACTTGCTTCTAAAATGACCTACTCTAATACCAATTGTTGGAAGCACAATGGACTGAGAGGGGGGGTGAATCAATCCTACAAAAATTTCAATTTCATTTATCATTCATAATTTTTTATCATTTCTGTACAGCCATTAAATCAACCATGAACCATATATGTATTTAAATAATCATATAAACAACCATGACCAAGAACAAGGTCAAGAAAGTACACAAGAACCACCAAATATATGTGGGAAACCCTCAAGGGGAAGAAATACCACCTGAAACTTTACATTGATATTACACACAAAAAGGAAATTTACTGAAGCACCAACTTCACAAGGAGCACCAAACCCTAGTTTAGTAGAGCACCAATCCTATAAGGAGCACCAACCCTATAAGGATCACCAACACCTAATTTAGCAAATCACCCAACTCCACAAGGAGGCTACAACCCCCTATGAATGACTAAGAACCAACTCAGACACCTGAAGATGTTTGATATCTAATTTTTCTACTGCCACAACTAATGGAGATCACAATTTTAGCTCACAAACCCTAGCTCACACACTAGGTCTTCAATATCTCATTATCTTTCTCTTTCTTCACTTGTCAAAGCTCTAAACATATGTAAAAATGATCTCTAATATTCATAAACCTATCATGATATTCCTAAAACTTAGAATCATGCTCACATACCTAAAATACACTCTCCTCTAGGTTGCACTTCTTCCCTCCAAGAGCACTAGTTCAAAAATGCACCCAAAACATCACTTTTATATGCCTTTTTATTTATTCTAACCCAAAGGAGGTTAGTATTACACATTTTTTTAGAATAAATTCATCATTAAAAAAAATACTCATAAGTTTATCACAACATTCACAAGTGACCCATATGGGTCGGCCTAGCAAAAACCCTTCTTCCATGCACAAAAAATCACCAAAACCCATGCATTGGAATGCCAAAATTCTCCTAACATTCCAAAATCATGCTTATTTAGTGACCCATTTAAAACTCATCACACATGTTTAAATTAACATTTAAACATCATACATGGTATCAATTTATCATCAAACAATCAGAATTATTTCATTTAATGGGACCATTGTTCTTTATTTTTCTCAAAACAACTTATTTCCTATCAACCCTTCATGACCCTGTCCCAGCATCTTAATTATCCACTAGATTAGTTAAAATTAATAAAACCAATAAATATTTCATGTGACAACTCAATGTAAATCATAATAACCTTTATAACACTTATAATCAAGTTAGAAGTCATTGAAACAATCACCTGCTCAAACTTCAACCACTTTTGTCTTCACCAAATCAAACTGCCCAAAAATGTTGTTTTCAAAGATCAGCTAGTTAACAGAATTTCTAATGGAACAATAAAGAACTTATAAATGGATTAATTTGATGAAAAATTCATACCCTATTAACATCTATAGGTGATAGAAATCATCACCTAATCCATCTTATGCTTCAAACCAACTCAAAACATTTCAGCAGATCCTATCTTGTTCTGCACTGGGGAACAATACCTTCCTGTCTAAAAACTGACCTGGAAACATTATAAAATATCATCATCATCATGATAAAAACATTATATAAATTTAAATATATCTGAAATATATCTTTTTAACACAACTTGAATCACCTCCTAACTCTACATGTATCTATTGTTATGTACTATTTTACTAAAAACTGCTTTTAATTGCCTCAAAACTCGCCCTTTTACCAATCAAGTTGAAGTGAAGCATAATCTTCACCATTTAACTACATCAAAATTTCCAGGATCATGAAACATATTTTTAAATAAATAACAACTCACATACACCAAACAATAGTCAATTTAGTTCATACCTCATTTGGCAAACCTTGTCTCATCAAACTGTAACGCTTCATAAACAAACAAATTTAGATGGAGCCCACATATCAGCCACATGCTCTATCATTAAATTTCTGGAAATTTTGAATGAGTAATATGACAACATAAAATCATAAATTTTTCAATTGAAATAAAAACTAGGCTCATTATACAAGCACTTTTCTATGCAAGCTGCTCCTAGTTAGGGTTTAGCTAGGGTTTCAAACCACTTTAGCTTCTTAACGATCATTCATAAAAAAGTGATGATAAAACCACCTCATTATTTTTTTTTGAAAGATATCATAAATGACCTAAGAATTTTTTCCTAAATATATCATGTCCCCATGCAAAGCACATAATTAACAATGAGCATCAGAAGTTTAATATTTACTCTAAAAATACAAGGTTACTTACCCAGTTTTACCAAAACTTGCATAGCTTCAAATATATTAAATCAGAATGAACATTAAATTTGGAATGAATCACCATGAAAACCTTATATAACTTTACATAATCTCACCATATAACTCATATATAGCTTTAAAACTCTCCATCCAATCTCATTTGCACTATGTTAAATTGCATGTTTGTCACTGTATAGCTTCCCACTGACCCTGTAAATGCATCAAACGACTGAATGAAGACTTTAAAAATAACCATAAATCTCATGTAAACTCTAAAAAAAAATTCCCATCCTCCACCATGAATTATTTGGTCAAAATCTCATATCTCTACCTCATTTTTCTTGTTTCAGGGCTAGACACAAGCCTAGAAATACCTGACATACTACTGACAACCCATGAAATGACCATGGTGACTCAATTAAGACCCATATAAACTTATGACACATCACTATAGACCATTTTTTACCTCATGAAACACTTGAAAAAAGACTTTTAAAGACTCAAATCATGGCTTAGGTATCACTCAACCATACACCAAGACACCTTGACAACTCACCAAATCTTGACACTACCAACCAAAATTCATGCTTGACATTTGATTGACACCTGATAGGGACTCATACCATGCCATTAAACCATTTTCCATCAACGGGGTTTTAAATCAATGACCAAAAAACCAAACAATGGCCAACATAGGTGATTTTGGTAATCTCCACTAGAGTTATGGACACTTGATTGGAAGTGGATAAAGGTCATGAAAGGAACCAAATGTATCTTTGTCACGACTATGGATGTTTGGATGGTAGTAGAGTAATTAATTATAGCTTCCCACCTTGATCCATCCCGAAGAAAAAAAAAAGAGAGAAACTAAAGATAATAAATTACCAAATGAGATTCTCATATTAAGATATCATCATGTTTCAAGTAGAACATGTGTAATGGATACACAACACACACAAGTCTAATTTCCTCTTGATGTTTGGACTTAATATTTAACTAGGTACTTATAAGTCTTTCATTTCAAAATGTATGCTTGAATTGGAAATAATTGGTCTTAAATTCAAAATATTTCATTGATACTTTCTAAATCTAGAGATATGAAGTTCTAAATACTCAACAATATTTTTTCCTTTGATTCACCATTTGTTAATGCATAACACCCCCCATTTCCAAAAGTGTTCACCTTTTTAAAAAATATAGGGACCCTCTTTTCTTAGAAACATATGATTAATATTTGGGTATCCACCTTTAATCTTTAAGTGACCATTGTTTGACTGAAGCAGTGTTTAGCACCCTCTTTCAAATTTTCTTAATATGTACACTAAATATACTAAGTGTCTGTAATGAGAAAATATCCAGTAAAACTTAAAAAAATAGGGTACTTGCACTTTGTGTTTGTGAAGACTCACTTAAATATCTCATAATCCTCACACTCACACTTTAAATAGTTCCTTGTATTTGAAGTTTATGTAGTGCTCACATTTGATAAATTTTAAAAAGTCTCACATTTTCCTTTTGTTCACGCTTCACTGGAAAAAAATATTGCACTATCTTTATGCTTAGTGTTTTTCTCACGAGTTAGGGAGCGAAGACTTGCAATTACAAAGTGTGAGAATCCTATAGATATATCTCACAGATGAAATAATCAAAACTCACATTTCCCAAGTGTGAGGATTAAAAATGTCACTCTCTAAGGATATAATGACCCAAAAATTCTATGAGGAGTCAAAACCTAAATCTTGCACCTCGCACTTTATGGTTGCAAGTCCTCATACTTTATAGATGCAAAAAAATTCAAATTCAAAGGAATTCAAGGGAAATATTGTATCCAAAGAATAACGAGCTAATCCTAGTATTACATGTGGCCTCCCACATGACACATATGTGGCCTTTATGAGACATGTAGGGGCTACTTAAAACTAGCAGATATGATTAAATCTAGCTTGCACATGTATAATGCATATATTCAAAAAATTAAGTTAATTAAAAAATCAATGTTCTCTTAGGTGAAAAAAAATCAAGTCATACATTAAGTTCCATTAATGTAGAACACACTGAATCAAGTTTTATAAATTTTGAAAATAGAGTGCGTTAACCAAGGTAATTTGTAAAGTATTGTTTCTAATAGTATTTGTAGAACCTAAATTCAATATTTTTTCTAAGGAATCAAGCTTTTAATACTTAAGATATCCCTTCACAGGGGAGTCTGAATCTATAGCTATAGTAGGAGATGTATGAAAATCAAATGTAGATGCTTTCCTATACTCCCATGAAGACTAGAGGATGGTAAATGACACATTGTTTTACCCCTTGGCATTGGACCATGAATTTCCTCATTACTCTACTATTTCCTTAGTAATTCTGAGAGAAAGGGCCTTGGTATACGATATCAATGAGGCTGACATGCCTACTAACCAAGTCCAATATCCACATAAATGAGGTTACCTAAAAGGTCTAGATTGCACCTAGTTATAAATAAACAAGAGGTATTTCCATGCATAGATTTACTTTCTCATGTATCTACTCTTATAACAATCAAATATGTACTTCTATGGTCAAAAGGAGAATAAAAAAAGGTAGCCTTCATTTCCAATTTTGCTTTTGAATAATTTAACAATACACCCAATGCTACTATTTTTGAAAATCCCACAACCATCGATTCATGGATGGATACCCATGATTTTAAATTTGTTTTGTAGAATTGGGTCAAGGATCCAATGGATAACCCTGATATTGAGATTCTGAGTAATATCCTTATCTATAGATTTAGCCCTGGTGTAAGTATTGGAATGACCTTGATGAAATTATTATATGAAAATCATTCTATTAAAAATTTTGACGTCAGACGGGGCCCCCTTGTCTCCTTGATTTTTGATGAAGGGAAAATTCCTGTCCTTAGCCAAATTATAACCTCTAATTTATTCATGTGTAGGGATGCCTTCATCCTCCATAATCAACATTGGGAAAATCCCCACCCTTATCCAATTTATAACTTCTAATTTATTCATGTGTAGGGATGCCTTCGGCCTCCATAATAAACATTTCTATATGGTGTCATATTTATTAGATGTGATTTGTGGAGTCTTAGTGTGGCTTGGAACTTTGTCCACCCTAAAAGCTAGAATTCATTGATAAAATTAATGAAGCATACTCATATCTTTATGCCCACATATTAGGGGATTATATAGAGGATATATACAATGATTCCTATCCTACTTTATGCAAGGTACTCATGGATAATCCCATACCAAGAATATCTATAGAAATATTATGCTTATGTAGGAACAATGGGTATGTATTATTATACCTTAAGGATAACATAATCATGATAGATGGATTTTTGAATCCACCACTACAACTTCCCTATTATGTGCTAAAAAAGATGAATGGACATGAGAAATCCTTCTAAATTATCAATGAATTGGTGAAAATATGCAAAGATAATTAACTTAGAACATATCCATATCTGCCCTTAATATTGGATTCAAGGAACCCAAGAGATATCCAAACCTCAGAGTTATAGAATCCCATGGGATTTCCTTCAATATTCTAGAGCACCCACCAAGGAAGTATGACCCCGAAAAAATGGTTTCTGAGAACTTATAATCCTTTAGAAGAAAAATCATCCCTACATATGATCATGAGGTGGATGTCAATGATTGGGTATGGATTACCCAGGAGGATGATAATATCATCCCAAATAACATGCAAATGACTAAGGAATCTCCTCCCTTGAAAAGGAAAATTAAAAGTAAACTCACAAGAAGATTTGTTCCTGCATATTTGGAACCCCTGAGGCTACCCATCAAAGCAGAAGGCACTACAAAATTTTCCCTTGGACCGGCTGTAGAGCCCCCATTGGTAGCTTATGACCTATCTTCATCTAAATATATATAAGAGGCTGACATAGAAGAAAAATAAGCCATGCTAGAAGTGGAATCAATACGTAGTGCCCAAATATTATTACCTTTTATAGGTTTACCATCACCTAGACTAGAGCATGGGTGGATTGATAAAATACTAGTTTCTCAAAGGGAACAAGGTGATTGGACCACACAATAATCCTGTTAGATCACTATTTAATTTAATAAAAGGATGTGGACTATAAAGAGAGTGACAAGGAAGTGGATGGATACCAATCAAGATCTCATGTTACATGAGACCTATGAGGACCTATTCACCATCAACAAGAAGAAAACAAAAAGGTCACACATAGTTGAGTATGAAGAAGAACTTGTTTCATTTATCCAAGCCTCTACTTAGGTTACAATAGAGATGGTCTGAGGTATGCAAGCCATAAAATGGGAATTAGAAACCCAAGAAAATTACACTGTCCTCCAAAAAATTACCAATGAAGTGGAGTAGGCCTTATTATTCCTCTTTGGGGGAAGTAGAGGAGTGCATCATAACCAAGTATAAAGGGAAACCATACTCTGCAAGGGCTATAATGGTCGCTAGTAAAATGGAAACCCTATTACAAATGGACCAAGTCATTGTTAGGGGTGTCAAAGAAGGATCTTGGAAGGATCTCATAGTTATTACATTTGAATACGTTGTTTTGTGCCAAGCATATTCCAACTAAACTTAAATTTATATAGAATACTGGACCAAGCAATTATACAGGCTACCCCCTCATCTCGATGATATCATTGCGAGGAGCATCCAAATATTCTTGGTGGAAACAATTCCCAGGGTCCTAATAGAAAATTAGGATGCCATAGTAGAAGAAGAATTTGTAGGCAATATGAGGGAATTCTTAGCCCATTTCAGCAAAAAAAATATTCTAAGGTAATGTTTTCATGTGAATTGATTATCCCAAAAAAGTAAAAATCAAGCCATGAAAGCTAAGCCACAATGTAAATTTTTCCTTCCAATCCTCCCGAGTCTTCCTCTTGAACAACGTTCCTCCTATGAGATCATTACCCTGGCCTTGGAAATGGTCCAAATGTATTTGGTGAAAATGTATTAGTTTGAAAAAAAGTGTAATGAGGTTCTTCATTCCATTCAGTGAAGTTCATTAGAAGACGAGTTTTCCTGGAAGCCTATGAAGGATAATCTTGGCCATTTTAGAGAATGTGTAGAATCCTTGGAAGAGTAATACAAAATTATCAAGTATCTAGAGGTGGTATCAGAGATCCTTGAAAGTATTGGATGAAATTTAGGAATTTTTTGATCATTCAGGGATAATTTGTTCAAGAACTGGTTTTTGGGTGCAAGGGATGAGCAGTTCAAATGTAAACCTTCATGTCTCTAGATGATTCCTAGAGCTCCGTAAGGAGTTAGGAGGAAAACAAGTAGGCACCAAAAATATTGAATAATTATATACATGGTGTGAACATTATTTTTTATCTATGCTTTAATGGTTTCTGGAAACATTCCAAATAGTGCAACTATCCATTGTAGTTCCAAATAAAAATGGGTAAATTGTTGAGTTTCAGGATGATTAAAGATTTAATTTGAATTATATTTATCTTACAATGTGTTTTTGAGGGAAAATCATATAAAATTTGGCTCCACAACACCATCCTGAACCTTTGGGATGAAATAAGTAAGTTTTCAGGCTATTTTGGGCAACTAGTATAAAATATGGCTTTCCATTAATGGGAAGGCACAATTTTTACCTCCTCTTGTCCATTGTTCCCTTCGGTACATGGGGGACATAAAATTGTGCCCTCATACCCCTCTAATAGGTGCACTTTGGAGCACATGATGTCCCAAGTGTCTCATTTGTCCCCTAGGATAAGGGGGACATGAGGGAAACAAATGTGCACCCTTAAAACCTCAGAACGAGTGAAATTTTGTTTCCCATGTTGGAGAATGAGGGAAATTTTGTCACTTTTATCAATCATACTCCAAGATGAAAATTTTATCCCCTTGTATCCCTTGTATCCCCATTACACTGTTAAAAATAATTTTTAACCTCACATAAGCTCCCATTTAACCTAGGTTTGATCTATGGTCAGCAAGGAAGTATAAACATGTTTTGAAAATAATTTTAAACCCATTTTATTTACACATGTTGACCTCCCTCCATGTATTCTATTGTAAAACATTTTTTATACCTCAAATGATGGAAACATTTTTCTATAACAGCTATAGCCTTCAAAACCAAGATTTATTCATATCTCTCAAATTAGAAACTAGATCATAGTGAAAATTTTCTAGATTTCTCTTCTCCAAAATACCTTTGGGAATATTGAAGCTGAATATCCTATGATGCACTATATTTTTTGATATAATCATGTGAAAAAAACCCTAAAAAAATTTCTTTTTTGATTTCTAAGAGATTCGATGGATGAAAAACAATGAAAATTAGAGCATGAGATCCTAGTATAAAACAAAACACAATGACAATGATTTTGTTGTAATTCAGCACTAATAAGTAAACTTAATAAAAGTAACATATGATATAAATAGTAATATTCTAAAAAATATTAAGTTTCCCAAATTATCAAAATTTTAACATTCAAAAAACATTGGAACAACAAGAAACACCGAAACATGGCCAATTGGGAAAAATTCTAAAAATGGTGGGTTAGGAAAAAGAAGATGTCTAAAAAATAGAAACTTTCTAAAAATATATAGTCCTCATAAGTGGATTAGTAGCTTTAAAGAATAAATATTGTGCAAAATTTCCAAAAATTCCCAAAATAGCAGCTTACGACCTCACCTGTTAAAAATAGAAAGTTTCTATTTTTGGTGCATAAAGTTGTTGGTAGATTTATTTTCACCCATCTTGTTGCTTTTTAGAAACATTAAGTTCAAATACTCTTTTGTGGATCCTATTTCAACCTTGAGTACTCAGTATCCAGGTGTGGGTGATAGTTATATTACTCACATGGATCTATAAGACCTAAAACATAGGATGTTTGGAGGACCAAGAGAGCATGTGGAAGAGAAACTATTCATGCATGGATTGTTAGTAGTAGGATGCCATCCAATATCAAGGAAAATTATAGAATTAGTCTTAATATGTGCTCATCATTATGAAACTGATTCTAGAATAGTGAGGGAAGATGAAAACTTCATTCTTATCGTGCTTACACCAAAGGGCATCTCACAATGTATGCAAATTATAACCAACAAAAAGATAGTCATAATATCCAAAGATTTTTCATATCATGAATGGGAAAATACTGAATCAAATATCTAGGGCTCACACTTGGCTAATGGATAAGACAAGGTAGGAAAACCTCTCATATTCTAAAAACATTGTCAAAAAGTGAGTTCCATGAGGGTTACTCAGATGCCATCATCTTATTAATAAGGGTAATGGGCGAGGGGATGATAAAGGATTTTAAGGAATGAATGACCCAATTCATCCTTATTTCCACTAAGGGAACAAGTGGTAGATTAGGGACATATCATAAGTGAAAAAATTCATTGTCAGTTGCTCCAGTTGTGTGCTATAAGAAAATTCATGATGACCTTATATTTTTTGCATGCCTTTACAAGCACAAGATAATTCAAAGGCCTAACTATCACTCTAAATGTTTCTAAAAAAGAAATGACCTTAAAAATGAATCTTCAAATACATCTCAAGGAAAGTAATCACCATTTTTCCAAGGTGAATGATGCATTCACCATGTTCATGATATGACTTTTGAAAGGAAAATTAGATCTTAGGTTATCCTCTCAAGATGCAAAACTAATCAAGAGGTACAGATGTTTCTTCCCTCAAGTTACAAATTTCTCCTACATAAGGGTTTTGGGATTTGATCTCACTCCTCACAAATTCCCCAGACATCTTAGTGAAAAAATAGTGATGTTCGAGTTGTCTAGGAATCTTTATCAATTCCATACAGGTGCAAGAACCACAAGAAAATATGTATGTCCTTTCCCATTTCTATTGAAATATTTTATTGCAAAAATGTTACAAATGCCTCAAATATCAAAGATTCATTTACTTCCCTTAACATCTACTCATATACCTCCTAGTCTGATTTTGACATCTGAACAATCCCGATCTTCCCATAGATCCAATAATTTATTAGAAGTGAGCCAAGAATAGTGAAAAAATAAATGGCACCATAATTTGAAGACATCCTAAAGATCGTAAAGGACAAATGAGGTAAAAAATCACAAGTAACTTCTCACTTTTTCTACGGTGTTTCTAGTAATAGACATGTAGAAGTTTCCTCGACAAAGGTGATAAAGCCCATTGAAGTGATGAATTAGGTGGACTAGGAAATGATGAAAATTACTTTGGGGTAATCAAAACATGAAGGGGATGCACATTTTTTCAAAGAGTTTTCTGCTTATTTTATTTCAAGGAACACATAGTACAAACAAAAAATCAAGCAGTTGGAAGAACATCTAAAAAATCCTAACTTCCTATGTTAAGTAATTCACAGATCCAAGTAAAATTCCATCTCTCCCCACTAAATATATTACTCCTATCAGTATCTTTTACCCTAAAACAATAAAAAAGGCTCAAGTTTATTCTAGACAAGTAAGAGCTAATGATCGATGGGTTGACAAGATTCTCAAGAAAGGTAAAACTCTATTTCCTAAAACCCTTTCACTGTTTGAGTTTTTTCTTGCCACAAATGTGAAGGTAAAGATGAAAAAATATGAACTTGAGAAGGAAAAGAATCATTAGGACAAATTTCTTCCATTTGTGACATGACTGGGTAATCTTGACTCTTTCATGTTAGTGAGAAAAAATATGTTCAATTCAGTAACTGAAAATATGTCCCCAATTTGGTCTCAAACATTGGTTTTCCGATATGAAATGTTGAAAAATGCTTGAAAGGAACTTGATACTTGTGATGAGGTCACTTAATATATTTAGAAAAAATGAAAAATGGATTGTAGAAACTGGGAGTACCTTCAGTTAGTGATAATTCATTAATGGAAGACCTTTTAAAGCCATTTGAGGAATTAGTCAAGATAGAAGCAAGAGATCCCTTCTCGTTCAACGAGGAAACTTTGGAATATATTCTAGATATTAGGTGTGTAATTTTCAATCCTCCTAAGGAACATTAAACTTGGTTCAAATAATGTAAAACTATTAGCACCACTTTTGAAACTTGGATCAAGGCCCTGAACTTAATACATATCCCTTAAGAAGAAAAAGTGGCACCTATAGCAACGTGCTTCAATAAGGAGTTCAATGACGAAGTTTCCCATGTATATTACTAAAAATTTCATCATAAGGATATTTTTTCAGCGGTGGATGTATCATCTCCATCAGTATGATTATCCTCCCTCTTCCTCTCTCAACCTTCCTTTTTCTCTCATGTTCTAATTCTTAGTTGGGAAGGTAATTTTCCCTTTTTGTCTTGTTCACTTAAATGTAACTTATGGTTTGACATTGTAATGAGTTATCTTTAATTAATTAAAAGGGAATCACTTTTATTTCCTAGGAATATGAAAGGTAATGGGATAAAAAGGTAGGTGGAAATTCATGTAGGGGGTAGATGAAAGGTGTCTTTGTAAAGCTATCTATTTTTAAGACTTCTTCATTTCAAGAGGTTGTCAATTGTGAGTCTCTAAGTAGATAACTATTGCACTACTAAGATACAAGAAAAATATTGAATTATTCTATTTCATCTCTCTATATATCCTCTATTTATTTATATGGTTGGATTTGTAGACTTGATAATCTTATAAAACCAAGGAAGGTGTTAGTGACTTTGATAAATGAATAAATAGAAATATTTGTTTGTGATTTTTTTTGTCTTATCTTGTTTTTGAAGGTGAGTTCTTCTAATTGAGTGTATAACTATTCTGGTTAATGTTTTGGAAATATGTAAGTTCCTATCCACAAACTTAAATCTCCTTCCCCACATTCTTACTCCCCTTTACCTTCTCTCTCTAAGAAAATTCCTCCCTTGCACTAGGTGCAAACAATTTTGCCACAAGTCTAGTGGAGTATCCTTGAGTGATCCCTAGCTTCACAACCACCCGATATTTTATTTTCTGCATTTAATAAATGAGAGCCTTCCCATTACCAAGAGGAGATAATTATCCCTAGAGTGTTAGTGAAAATCCACTAATTTGTACTTGCGAAAAATTATTTTTCCAAAAGGAAAATGAGACAAGTTCTTCCCAAGTCATTGAGTTGGTCTTTATTGCTAAGGAAAATATTCAAAAGGTGGCCATTTTTTTAGAAATTGTTGACAACGGTGGTGAAATATTAGAATATACTATTGGATAAGGCTACTAAAAATTTTAGGTAGCTTATCAGTAATATTAAAAGGTAAATAAATATTACAAAATATGCATGGATGATATGGTGGCATCAATATCTAGGGCCACTCAACCAGATCAAAGATCTAGGTCTACACAATCAGCTCCACCCCAATCTAAGCCTAAATAAAAAAGAATGATGAGTATTTCTTTTGAAATATTATAGATGGAATAATAAGTCATGATTCTATTGTAAGTATCCTAACAAGAATTAGTTAGGATATTTTTGTAAATGAAAAATTCCTTACGATATTCCTTTAATATTAAACAATCATAATTTGGAAATGGCAATCATGCAGGCCCTCTTGTGTGAATATGTAGATTCCCATTTTAATAGAGATAGGTGAAATTTTTATTAATGAATGCAAGCCAACTTAAATTATCATATGCGAGTTGAAGTTGTCTTCTCTCATCTCCATTTGTCTATGGATTTTTCTATGAAGATCTGTTGATATTGAATTTATGTTTTTTCTTTCCTTATGATCTTTAAATTATGTTATTGAAAGTTTAAGTGAAAATATATTGGTAATTTGTAATTAGAATAATTAAATAGGTGTGCATTTAAGAGATTTAAATAATTTTTTCAAACCAAAACCTATCTGTTGTAATCACCTTTTTAATGTCCTTTGAATCTTTGCACTAGTAACACGCTAATTCGGGTATAAACTAGATTTGATGTTTTTAGTAAATAGAAGGAAAGAATAGAGTCTTCCATTATTTAATATAAGTTTCTTGAAGCATGAATTGTATATTAGTTTCTTTTCTTTATTCCCTTACTTGTTGATTTTCCTTTTTTGAGTAACATCTTTTAGTTTAAATAGGATAAGGAATATTCTTCTCTAGTGGAAGCCTCCTGAATCAAATAAAAAATAAATTTATCATCCTCATCCCCCAAAAAATTAGGTGCTAAATATTTCAAATATTTTATACCTATTAGTCTTTCTATTACAATTTACAATTTTTTTACAAAGACTATAGCGTCGAGAATGCAATCATTATTAAAGAATATTATATCCTGGTAGAAAGGTGGCTTTGTTAAAGGAAGACAAATACAAGATGGAATACTGGTAGTCCATGAGACTATTAATTCAATGGAAAAGAGAAAAAAGTGGGAATGATGATAAAACTTGATATGAACAATGCTTTTGACAAGGTTTCCTAGGATTTTTTGGATTAATTTATTAAAAAATAGGTTTTCATATTTGATTTGATTTAATATGAATTAAAATATAAATATTGTAGAGTCACTTATTGTATGAATGATAAAATATAGAAATGATGCAAACAAATAAACATATGAAGTAGAATACCCTAAGCAAGAGAGAGAGATAGAAGACTTAGCTGATATGTGCACAATATGGAAGTGATATGGAAAAAGAGGAGTGATCCACATACTAGGAAGAGTGTCACAACTTCTCACTATAAAGTATGAGATGCAAGAGTGAGACCGGACATGGGTGCCTATGGTAGGGAAAGGGTGCCTCGATTCTAAAGACCACTTCTGGGAACTGATGGCTATACAAGAGCTCAAGATTTGACCTCTGACGTGTTGCAAGGTATTCATTGTTGTTTCCTATTAATCATCTGGTAGTCACTCCTTGATCACCGAAGGTATTTGTAACTTGTAAAACAAAAGTTCAACTACATAATCCCAAAAACCACATCAAACCTAAAAAGGAAAATGTAGAATGGGGAGTCAGACTGACACTGATGGTCAAACCAAGATTGAACTAATGATTGAGTGCTGCACTACATCTTATATTGCATGTAGTTCTTATGTGTGTGTATAAATTGTGCCCTAGGATACCCTAGTGTAAGCTGCACTAGATATTGAGCTAGATCTACATGTGTGGATGAAATATAATGAAATTCCCTTTCTTATGCTATGTATGCAAAAGTATGCAACAATTGTACCATTAATAGATGCTAGATGGATGCCTTTAGTGCTCTTTAGTGTCTTTGGATGCAAGCTTAGGTGATGATAATATATGATTAGTGCTTGGTCCTTTAGTTTGAATACATAGTTATGAATTTATATGATTCCCTTGTTTGAATTTTGTAAATGAAAATTGGAAGGCCGACCCATAAGTAAAAAATATGTGCAAAACATAAAAGAGACCCAAAAAGAGTGAGTAAGGTGAGAAAGGGATAGGGGCACCCAGAGGAAACATGAGCGCCTGTGTGGTTCTTTCTTTGCTAGGCACTTGTGTTTAAATCCATAAAAGATAAATAAGTAAAGTTCCAACTGAGATGTAGGGTGTGTAAGACCAAATAAAAAATAAGAGACAAATAAAAGAGGCCAAAGAAAATTGTTAACCACTAGTTTTATTTCTTAGGAATAATATAAATTCTAGTATACTTTTAGGACCTATAAATGTACCCAAGTGCATGATTTTGTGTCTAAATTTTCCTCCAAGTTATGTTTTTTAGTGAATACTTGATAAAATAAAGTAAATAAAATATGTGTACCTTATGATCTTGTAAAACATGTGGCAAAATACGTGTCAAGTGGACAAGTGAAGCGTGGAAACTAGGAAAGGAACATGACCCTAGGGATGAAGTGTATGCGTTGTACCATGTTACTGGAGCTTGTGGTTTTTACTTCTTGTAATGATGGACTTGTAAAATAAGTGCAAGAATCTATTCAAAGTCTTGTATATGATAAATAAGAGAAAATATGTGTAAAAGTGTGAAAAAAGGAAAGTGTGTACATGATGTAAAAGGAGTGTAAAGGATAGAAAACTGTCCTAAAATGATGTGAAGAGTGATATTTTTTGGGCAATCTCACACCGGTAGTAATATTTTTGGGTGATCTCATGCTAAGTGTGAGTTTTTTGGGAGATCTCACACCAAGAGTGAGTTATTTGGGAGATATCACACCAAAGATCAAGTGTTGGGGAGGGGGGTCTAATTTTACTCTCCTTCCATGACTCTACCTGATAAGCACCTCTATGGATGGTACGTCCCTGATTTGTTCCTATTATCCCAAATTTTTTTGATTGTATTGAATGTAGGAGATAGAATGCATTCTATTACTAGAGGAGTATGCCTCTAATTGTAGAATTTCTCTGAAGACTTATGTGAACTGTGATGATATGATAAGATGACTGTAACTACCCCAAGAACATTAGTGCACAGGGAAGGACACTAGAACTAAAAAGCTACTATTTGATGCTGGGTGTTGGTGTCTGTGGTGTACTAAGGACCTAAGTCATATTCTGTGCTATCTTATGACTGTATTTCTGTTCTGATTATGTATTATGTAGATCCATATTGTAGCTTTGAGCTGTTGTAGGGGTGATTTGTTCACCTAATGTATGTCCCCATTATTTTGGGTATATGTGACAATTGTAGGAGTGTGCAACCTAAAAGAGAGGACTTGATGGTGATTTAAAGTTGATAGCTACATGGGGTAGGGGATGTGCATGGTAGAAACCAAGACACATGAATTTTTTTTGGATAACAACATGTGTTAGTAGAAAAGGTAGTAAGCATACAATAGAAGAGAATGTTATCAAGAAAATGTGTAGAAAAAGTTGACGACAAAAAGTAGGTTTCAAACATGGGACAATGCTCACAATGTCACAAGAAAATTAGGGCCAAAGCAGCCAAATGCATAAAAAAAGTGATTAAACAAGACATAAGGCATAGTCTGTAGATAATGGCATACAATAAAAAATAATGGGAAGCAAAATGTATCCAATAACCATAGTGGCATATAGTCCTACAAAGAAAATGCTACACATGAAGCACACATTAACATGTTAGACATATAAAAGGTATGTCAAGGCATGCATGTATCAAAAGAATGTAATGTGCTAGTAAGAATATGAAGTAGTACATAGTGAAACAATAAAAAATGCAATGTGTGAGAATCATAAAGGTAGATTCCCCGAGGAGCCTTAGTGGGACTGAAAAAGGATACAATGCCGAACATCATTACATCATGTGAAAATATGTAAGATATCTGCATTCAATCTGAAAGATAAAGTAAAGGTGCATGTCTGTATATAGAAAGATAATGACATACTGAGTTTGACTATCATAGTAAGAAAAGTGTATCATGTAAGTAGTATAAGAAAGAATGAGTAGGTGCAACTAAGATATGTAATATGTAATGTATAAGTGTGATGGAATGGTATGCAATGTGTGAGAGTGATAGGAGCAATGTTCCCCTTAGTGGATGTGTATGAGATGAGGTTAATTTATAAAACAACCCTTAACAATCAATAATTAACCATAATACAAGAGTGCGTCATTGAGAAATGGTTTGAGAATGTATGCTATAAAGATAGATCATGAAGCATAGAGCGTGAAAAGTGTGAGTGATGTGAGGTTCATTTCAGATCTAGACCTTGAGAAGTCAAGTATGTACCATGGAAATTGAGTGCGTCATAGAGTAATGACGATACAAGGTGTGTATAAATGCTTGCAAAAGTTATGAGAGAGATTAAATATGAAGCACCGAGCATGATAATAGATATTATAGACAACTTGTGATGGTAGGAGGGGGGTGAAAACGTAATGCCTCCCAAGTGTGAGAAGTATAAAAGGATATACCTTGATAGTGAATGGAAAGGGATGATGCAGAGCCCTGCATACATGCTTCAATGCACCCAAATTTTTTTCTCAGAAGTCACAAAGACAACTATATCATTCACTTTTCTCTAAAGCTATCATCTTGATAAAAATTTCTCAATATGCAAAAATGCACTAAAACACTGTATCAATATTCAAAATCACTTCAAACATGTTTAACAACACCAAATACACTTTCTTAAATCACTAAATCAGTTTCACAATACCATTTATCACAATTTTCCTTTTTGACCTTCACAAGCCCTTGTAGCCCTGAAAATGGAAAAATTCTAAAAAATTTCACAAAATACAAACCTTCAAACCTGACTGGTAATATTTTTAGCTACCCATTATCCACATTAAGATGCATATCAAATTTCAGGTCCTAACTCACCTCCAGTGAAAAGTTATCTTTTTTTTTTTTTTTGTAATTTTGACTAGTTTGCCAATCAACCCTCGTGTCTTGCAAATATCCAAATTGGAAGTAATTCACAAACAATAAATAAAAATGGGATATCTTTTTAGATACCCTTTTCCTTTCTCTTGATTTTTATCATTTGGTTTTTCTCAATTCATTTCCTATCTATCTCAATCACCAAACCCTCATTTTTGGTTGTTTCTTAATCTAAACCTAGGGTTTGAAGGGAAATTTTGAGGGTTTTGACTCCTGGTAACTTTACAAACTCCTAATACACATTAATTAACCTATTTTTATTTTTTCAAGGAAACTAAACTATCCCAACTCTTCACATCTTCTTATTTCACTCATTTTCACCATTTTCATGTTTTTAGGTTAACTAGTACTATCATCCATCAACTGTCCTCTTGTACTCTATTATCATTCCTTATCTCTATTATATAGATTTAATTTTTATTTAATAATTCCTTACATTCTCTGTTATCACTCTCCATATTAATCTATTTCAATTTGATCCATTTATCCACCAATTACACTTCTTGTAAATGTTAACTTCACTAGGTTTCTTATTAGCATGAGACTGCGATCTCATCATAAATTTGGATAAACGTAAAATAGAGAAAAATTAATAAAATACCATTTGCACATTGTTATAATCCTTCTACAGTATAAATTTTAGACCATTTGGATATTGCAATAAAAATTTATGATGATTGTCCTAAAATTGGGCACACACACAAATTCTCTTTTCAAACCCTCAACTTCGTATATCATTGTCTCCTTTGAGTTTTTTCTCAAATTTTGGTCTTAAAACTCTTCTTCATTATTGTTACACCTCCTTCAATGAAACATTACTACATTCATTGCTTACATCATGCTTCATCAAATTTTCTATGTCCTTTTACTCGACTTTCTCATGACTGTGCATTGTGCATGTATAATTATATTAGGCATTTAAGCTATTTACTTGTAGTTAACTTCTTATTTAGGTATTGTATACCATATATTGTATTTATTAGTTTAAAATGAACCCTTGTATTCCTAAGGGGCTTCTTTTATTTGTAGTTTTAAGACATTCTTGGCAAGACATCATAAACTCTTCCATGTGTCTATTTTATCAACTTTTAACACTATGTATGATTAGAAACCACTTGAGCTTGCATGATGGAATTATGAGTTTAATGACCATATGAGTCTTAATTTATTACTCTAAGCATTATCATGCCTATTACAATATCTAAATTTCATAAACAAGTTTATTAGATCAGATACATAGAGCACATCATTTTAAAATGCAAGTTTCAAACTAATCTAGTTCCATACAACTCCCAAGGTGACTGTAGCAGAAAATTCATTAGTCACTTGTCTTAAAATCGCAACTATTGACCTCTTCCATTCCTCAAGACCCTAGAAAATATTATCAATTCTCCTAACAAGTTGAATAACTGATTCCTATAGGTTTTCTCCTTATGAATATGCCTTGATTACTAGAAATAACTGTCACTAAGTTCCCTTATGACTGTACACACTTATTTTACTGGTTTCCCTTTTCTCGTACTCACCTTATAAGTCGTTACTACGACATACCTCCAGTTAACATCTTCATACTCAGATTTAGAAGCTTTCCTTGATTTTTACAATGGTATTCCTCTCAACAAAACCCTTACAACAAGGTATTCACAGTTTATACATGTTCCTTGATGTTCATTTCTCTTGACATTAAGATCCTCCCAAACATTTAACCATCAATATAATATTAATGATCTATTCTTACTATAACAACATTTATATTGAAATGGAAAGGGGTTTACCTCCTAAGAAACTTCTCAAACCCAACTAAAACACGGAGTACATATTTCCTTCACTGCCTTTCCCTTACACTCAGTTATCTTTCATGGTTTCTAAGGTCCTGAACTATCTTAGTACATGTAAGAAACATTCATTTATTCAAAAAAATGAGATTCAATCATGTCACCATTAACATTCAATCCATAAGATCATATTATAATTCAAAACAAAAATATTTACACAAAGAGAAGCTTTCCTTTATTGATACATATTGAATTTCATAGCTTCCTGAGCCTTCAAGGATCTATTAAAGTGATGTTTCCCTCTTCTAATATATACTCTCTCTCCACCACACCACTCTCATTCAAGTTCCTTTACATAATTATGAACATTAGTAGGTAGTTAGGCTTCTAACAACTAACTCTACCATGGTTCAACGAACTAAATTGTGTTTATACCTAGGTAGGTAATGAGAGGGAGTTTTCATGTAATGACCACCATTATTACATTAATGTAAGTTAACACTTAAGTCACTAACATATTAACTTAGGCCTAAATTTCACTACAACTCTATTTGAATATGCAAATGTGGATTTTGAAGGGAAACCTCCAAAATGCCACTTCTTACATTATGAGGGATCCATATGGACCAAAAAATTTATAAAACATCCTAAGACACCCTATAAGACTAATCAATCCAAAAATTAGACTATGTACATGATGCTCCTAGATCAAGGTCCCTCCACCTGATATCTAGGGAGATAAAGGCATGTGATGATGCTCTAAGATCAGTGGAGAATGAGAGTAATGAAATACGTGTGAAGGAGACCTATGTGGTCAAGGAGCTTCCTGAGTAGGGGAATTAGGAAAATGAGGTGGACTAGTAGATCGATGAGGATGAAAATGTCATGAAATAAGTCATGTGTGAATATGAGAATTAGGTGCAGAGTGTGCCTTAAATTTGAGAGGCCTTGTAGGCCTAGATGTTATAGGTGGTGGAAAGATACCATCAAGAATAGGCTTAGGTAATGGTGTCCATGGTGGAATGCCTTTGACAATGATAAAATGTTTATTGTGATTAAATTTGAGACAAAAATGATTCATGGAAGGAATAACTTGGGCAACACGGATCCAAGGAAGACCTAAGAGGATGTCACAACCTTTGATTGAAGATGCAACGTGGAATGAAATAAGCATGGCAAGAGGGATGAAAGTGAAGGAAATGGTGATGTAGCCAAAATAATTAAGAAATGGATATGTGATATTAGATAAAGGAAATTTGATATCCATGAGAAGTGCAATAAAGCACACACTAATAGGAGCCACTGGATAGATCATTGTGTTATTGGTAGTATATGAACTGATATGTAATGAATTAGAAGATAAATTTTCATGATAATCGTGATCTGAGAATGAAATTATTGGTGGTGATGCATCAATAAAAGAAACAAGGAAATCAAGGGGCCTCAATGAAGGAGGAGGCACAACTTGATATGTATGATTATCATAACAATCTAGAGCTTGCATGTCATGCTTAGGAAAAGGTTCATTGAATATTTTTAGCTTTTTACTATCGTTGACCACCTTAAAAGAAGATGATGGCTCATGTATCTTGAGTGAGTTATCATCAATAAGGTCTTGAATGAGATGCCTGAGTTTAAAGAAATGATTAGTAGAATGCCCAATGCATTAGTGATAATGGCATTTAGCATTTTCTTCATAATTGTGGCCACGAGGGAGAGATAGATCTATATTAAGCAGAAATGGAAGAGTAATTATATTTCTTTGGATAATTTGAAGCAATAAAAACCAAGTTGCATAGGGTAATTTTGTGAAAGTAAAATTTGGAGGTTGTCATTAAAGCTTTTCAGGTGTAGATACGACATTAACAATTGCCTTTTCTTCATTGGGATTAAGAGATGAATTGAATGTTGATTTAACTTGGAATCTATCAGAAGAAGATAAAATAGAATATTGACACTTTAATTTTCCCATCGAGAGTAGTTTGAATTTGCACATTTTGAGCATATGGCATGATTGATCGAATGAAGGATATGTCTCAAAGATAAAACTATCTTGAAGTGGTGGTAAGATAATTTAAACAAAAATATCCTATGATTCCGAATCAGCAAGTACATTGGTTGTCTTAGCTAGATTGTTCTTATAATGCAAAAGATCTCCCTTCAAACCATACATACGACAAAACATAGTTAGCTAGATGCTCATTATACCTTTTTTGATTTGATCAAGTTGTGCATAAGATGTATTTGTGCGGATCTTTATGGAAAAATGAGAAAGAAAAACATCGACTAGATGAGTAAAATAAGTAACCGAATGAACAGGTAAATCATAAAACCAACACATGGCGTAATCTTAAAGAATCCTAGAAAATATCTTAGCTAGCAATGTACGATCATCTACATAATTGAGACATGCCACATGAAAATATATGAGATACTCTTGAGGATAACCATGGCCATTGAAGGTGGGTAGATTGGGGGTGACGAATTTTAGAGGAAGTGGATAAGAAGAAATGACGGGTGCAAAAGGTGCATGAATAAGTAAAGAGGAATAAAGAGATGGAGAGGAACACAAATTTTCCTGCTGTTATTGATGAAATTTAACATGTAGGTCATGATATAAGGAAGTTAGGTCTTGAGTGCCAAAAGAAGATAATTTTCGAGTGTGAGAAATAAAAGGAGAGAAATGGTTGGTAGGAGTAGGAACAAACATGAGAACAATAGAAGTAGGTGGAAGGGTAAAAGAAAAAGGTTGTGTTGCAATATGAATGGAAGAAATATTAAATGTGGGAGGGTTAAACTCAGCTAGATTGGTGGCCTCCTCACGAGTAGTGAATAAAATAAGATCTAGGTATTATGGATGTTCAACAAGATGAGCTTGGAGATCATGAAGGCCTTCATCAGTAAAGGGTGGATAAGTTTCATTCATTTTAAAAAGATGATAAAATTAACTGAATCAAGGTTGGGTTCAAGTGATGGGGTTCAACAAATGATTTAATTTAATTTGAATTAAATATAAATATTGCAAAGTCACTTATTGTATGAATGCTAAAATATAGAAATAACACAAGTAAATAAACATATAAAGTATAATACCCTAAGTAAGATAGGGAGATATAAGATTTAGATGATATGCACGTGATCTGGAAGTGATCTAGATAGAGAGGAGTGATGCACAGATAGGGAAGAGTGTTAAAAATTATCAATGTAAAATATGAGATGCAAGAATGAGATCGGATATGGGTGCCTGTGGTAGGGAAAGGATGACTGGGCACTGGAGACCGCTTCTGGGTGCAGGTAGTTATGTAGAAGCTTAATATATGACCTTTGATGTGTCATAAGGTCTTCATTTTTATTCCTTATTGATTTCCTCAGAGTTTCTTCTTGATCGCCAAAGGTACATGTAACATGTAAGACAAAATTTCACCTGCACAAGCCCACAAACCACATCAAAACTAAAAAGGAAAATGTAAAATGGGGAGTCAGAATGAACTTGGGAGTCACCCCAAGAGTGAAATTATGACCAAGCATTGAATTACATGTCACACTCCATGTATTTCTTGTGTGTGTGTATAAATTGTGCCCTAGGATGCCCTAGTGCAAGCACTTGATAACAGGCTAGATCTAGATTGTAGAAATGTATAACATGTGTGGATAAAATAGAATGCAAATACCCTTCTTATGCTATACAAGTAGAATTATACAACCATTTTCCCTTGAAAAAATGCTATATGGATGCCTTTGGTGGTCTTTAGTGCATTTAGATGTAATATTAGGTGATGAAATTATATGGTTAGTGCTTTTTCCTTTATTTTGAACACAAAACTATGTATTTATATGATTCCCTTATTTGAATTTCATAATTGACAATTGGAAGGATGACACAAAAGTGAAAAATATGGCCAAAATATGAAATATACCCAAAAAGAGAAAGTAAGGTGAGAAAGGGTTAGGAGTGCCCATAGGGGAAAATAACACATGGGTGCTTCTCTCCTAGGTGGGTGTTGGTGTCTGAAGCCATAAAAGATAAATTACTAAGTTTTGACCGGGTTGTAGGGTGTGTAAGACCAAATAGAAAACAAGAGACAAAGAACAGAGGCCAAATATAGTTATCAACCACTAGTTTTCTTGCTTAGGAATCATATAAATGCCAATATGATTTTAGGACCTAGAAATTTACCCAAGTGTGTGATTTTGTGTCTACAATATTAAAACTAGAAATACGATAAGGGAATCTATTTCCACTCCATTTTTCTCTATTTTTATAAATCTTACTCCTACATGTTTCTTTGACAATAGTAGAGGGATTAGATAAGGGTATCCTATCTCCCCCATCCTCTTCATCATCATGGTTAAAATCATTAGAAAAGTTATTTATAGAGCCACTCAATCAGGTATTATTCGTGGTTTCAAGAATTCTTCTAATAAATTCACAATTTCTATTTAGCAGTTTTTGAATAAAACCATTTTTCTTGTAGTTGCCTCTATTCTTGAAGCTAAGCACTTCAAATTCTTGTTGTCTTGTTATGAAGATGCTTCAGGACAACTCATAAATTTTGCCAAGGGTTATGTGTTTTTTAATAACACCCCTTGGATTCTTCAACAAAATATTTCTAAAATTTTAGGTTGTTGTGTAAAATATCTCCCCTCCACTTATTTGGGAATGCCTCTCTTCAATGGAAAAACACCTATGGAGGTTTGGAACACCCTCATTGATAGATTTCAATTAAAATTTGCTTATTAGAAAAGGTTTTTGCTTTGAAATGTTTCCAAATACACCCTGATAAAGAGTACTTTGCAAAACTTACCCATTTATATTCTATTTCTGTTTAGAATACCACAATCTATTTTGAAAAATATTGAAAAGATTAAAAAATTCTTCCTCTGGGTTGGTGTGGAAATACAAAACATAGTGCTGTTGGTCATTTGGGAAAAATATTGTAGACCAAAGAATCAAGGTGGTTTGGGCATCAAAAATATAAGAAATATGAATAAAGTTCTTATTTATAAAATGGGATGGATACTCCTGAAATAAAATTTTCCATGGTACAACATTATTAAAAGAAAATATTTGAGTAAAGACTATATCAAGTATTTTACAAATTCTGATGAGCTCCCTAAAGGATCCCAATTTTATAAATCTTTGATTAATATTCAAGATTTGATTACTAAAGGAATCATATGGGAGTTAGGAAATGACTATAGAATCTCCTTCTAGAATGAAAAGTAAAATCAAATAATTAAGATCAAGAAGAAGTGTGGTGACAAAACATGTGATTATATCAGCTATAGGGATGGAAAAAGAGAATGGAAAATAATTTCTCTAGAAGGAATCACTAATAGTGTCATGGATAACCTGAATGTCTTATAGAATATGATATCCAACATATACATTCCTAACATGAATACTGTTGGAGCTCAAAATTTCACCCATCCCGGTTGAAAAAGAACTGGAAGTTTTAGGCAACATGGGGCTGTGTCCAAAATGTGTGAATTTCCCTTTGAGACATACCTCTAGAGAAGGGAGGCTTCCTCTACCTATTTGTACTGCTAAAAATAATCATACTAAGGGAAATGCAACTACCTATTACTACTCTACGATTCTAAGGGACTAGGGTGAGAAAGAGATGCATGAAATGGAAAACCTAAGCTAAGGGGAGGTGATAGTACCAAAAAAAGGGGGATGAATGCACTTAGCTGAGTGAAAATAAAGGAAAACATGTGCAGGGAGGGTAGACATCCGTGCCACAGCTCAAAATACCATTCACACATCCATCTTCATGGAGCACAACAAAAAAGGAACCTGCATAGACATGAAAATACACAACGAACCATAAACGAAGGGGGAAAGGCAAGAAGATGTAATAAAAATGAGTTAAGGCAGAGAATAACCACAAAAAATATTTTATTACTTCCAAAGGATGCACAATCAATTAAAATGGTGGATGAGGTAGGCATCCACATGCAAAAGACCAGATCTGGGGCCTTCAACTCAAAATGAAAAAGAACTACTCTGAATAATACTCTTGTAAACTAAGGGAGTGCAACCTTTATAAAGAGTAATGATTTATAATATTTAGAAGAATAAGAAAGAAGGGGATAAGGAGAGGGAAACTCAAATTAAAATTTATACCCACCAATAATAAGCTGCAAATTCCTACAAATGCGAATGTATCACTGTTAGATCCACCTCCCCATGTTTTTTTTTCTTGTGGAAGAAGGAAGAAGGAAAGATAAAATCAAATTGGGGTGGTTAAGCTAAATGAATCTATGCATTAATGGTCTGAGATGCGTTTCCCTATTTTCCACTAACAAAATCTTGCCAAAAATCTGATTTGAATAGCCTAAAGTGTATCCCATGTAAGTAGCTTTCCAACTGTGTGCATGTATACTTTAATTAATGCTAAATCAAATGAAACAAGAACTACCACCTAAAATAGCTCTACGATTTAGCTAAAACAAAGCATAAACACCATCATGATAAGAATTAAACAAGGGTTAGATACTAGCATTCATCAATACAAACTTTGAAACTAACAATGCTAAATATATAAACTCCTCTATTCTCTAACAACAAATAAATGAATGGACCTAAGTAAGCTCCATGGCTATCAAAATAGTAGTTGTCCTTAATGCTCCAAGAACCTAGGAATGGGGGCTAATCAAAGTTGGGCTACAAGACCCTTTTGACACCTCCCATATGACCCAAGCACTTTAAGAAAGAGGCTTAACTCTTCAAGATGATGAACTCTCAAAAGGGCAAGGTGCAAGCTCTTAGTCTCTTTGCTATATGCTTTGCATTTACTCTCTTAGAAAGTTTAGGTGTAAGTAAAAAGGTAGGTGGAGGGCTCTTTATATAGCCCAAAGGATAAAGGATTCAACACATTCTCATGAATGTGGGATAAAGGTAAAACATGATTAGGAATGGATAAGGTTGCTTTATTAAAGGTAACCTTACTTTAGAAGGGTTTAATACATGTTTAGCAAGTCATGGGAGTTGGGGGTATTTTAATTAATCAAAGGTGATTAATTAATAGGTAGGTGTAAGCTTATAGAAGCCAATTAGAGGAATATTAGTGTGATTTAGGCTATTATAAGGGGATTAAATCAATAAATATTGATTTATTGGTTAAATGGAGGGAAAGCTAATAATTAATAATAATAAATTAGTCTAGGTAGAAGGGGTGATTTATTAACGGAAGGACGTTAATTAGGGATTTGTTGGATAGACAACTTAATTAATTAGCTTAGTGTAATTAATTAATGATGATATGAGGGAAAATGAGTGCTTTTGACGATATGTCGTTGATTTGCGAGAAAGGGGATAATTAGCGCAATTTAAGTATTTAAATTGCTTGGGCGTAATTATAGGTGTCTACATTTGCCCCTCTTTGGGGTGGCGTAAGTGATGCCACTTCAAAGATAGTAGACGAAAGAAAATTTTGAAGAGATGGAAGAAAAATTAGTAGGAGGGAGAGATGCCCCCTCGAGTGGCGATGGGGTGATAGAAGAACTCGATCGATGATCGAAAAAAAGGTGAGAAGTAGGCAGAAGAATGGGGACGAGGCAGGATGCCCCAGGAGAGGGAGAATTAGGGGTGAAAGGGAAGTGGTGTAGAAGAAATATGGATGAGGGGAGAGAAGAGCTTAGCCTCTAGCTGCTTATTTTTTTTGGAACAAATTTGATGTCATCATATTGCCATAGGAACTACATCATCGGTCCTTATAAAAAATATAAGCATACGACAAGGGTAGAATGACATGAAAAGCCATACTACAAACAATTGTCCATTGCTGAAAGTACCAACTCCACGCAACAACACATAATGCAATGCAATACGAGTAACAGGAAACAAGCTCATATAACAGGGAAAACAAGTACGAACCACATATCCAACCCACATGGGTACGAAAAATAATTTTTGTTATCAGTGCTGAAGAACACAAAGT
Organism: Taxus chinensis; assembly: GCA_019776745.2. NCBI lineage: Eukaryota > Viridiplantae > Streptophyta > Pinopsida > Cupressales > Taxaceae > Taxus > Taxus chinensis. The sequence continues at coordinate 500,056,717 of CM034152.1, read as the reverse complement.
TTCCGTGATTGACGACAAGGGTTAAACAATGCCCCAAGCAAGGATACATGCAAGGGGAAAAAAGCACATAAAAGGAAACCAACACCACGCAACCAACAAGTAAGTGCCCCAACGTACATATCCAACCCAACAACGGTCAAGACAGTTGTTATACAAATGTTTTGTTATCAGTGCTGAAGAGATCCACAAGTTCGTGATTGACGACAAGGGTTAAAAATGATGCCCCAAGCAAGGATACATGCAAGGGGAAATGAAAATGGACATGGGGGGGTCCATGAAAAGCATTTTGCGCAACGAAACAGCACCAGGCAACCAAAAGTGCCCCAGAGTACAGACGAAGCAAGCAGCTAGCTTTTGTGAATGGTTGTGAATCCAGTGATCCGCGAGTCGTATTAATCGGGGAAGATGTGAGACAAAAACCAACAGATATGGAGAAAATACCATGCGCAAGACACAAGTTTTCAGCCGTAAGAAGCAAGTTACCATTTTGTAGGGTGTTTTACTTTTTAGGATTTTTTGAAAAATTTTGCCTTGTTTTTAGATTTTTTTGATGATATAGTAAATGTTTGTTTTTTGGGCTTTCAAAAAATGATAAACAATAGAAGAAAGGAGAAGAAGAAAAAGAAGGGCCTAGGGGCAATAGAAAGTGCCCTAGGTGGAAGAAAAGAGAAACAAACGACAAATAATGTCCTTGTTTAGTGGAAAAATTAAGAAAAAAAATAATTATTTGAAAAAATAATTATTTACGAAGGTGTGAAGAAGAATAAAAATCGCCAGGAGCAATAAAATTGTCCAGGGGAGAAGAAGGGGTATTGGACAAAAAATGCCCCAATACGGTGAAAAAAAAAGAAAAAAATTATTTAATTAAAAATAATTATTTGATGGATATGGACGGGATGATATGATGATATTGATGCGGGGGGGGGATAGATTTTTGATTATGCGCAACCCCTCTTGCCCCCATTGATGATACGATATGTGATGATTAGCTTAGCATATACATGCATGATGTAAAACTTAGCATTTTTTTGTTTATGGATGTATGATGATATAGATGATTTGATGATAGTGATGGTATTTGATGTGAATGATGTGATGATGACATGAATGTGATGGGGAATTTGATGCAATAACAATGCCTTACAACACATGCAAGAAAACACAACCAAATGCATTAAAAAGTGAAATAAAGAATTACACACTAGCATGTCAAAACCCACTACAATATGCACAAGCAAGAATGAATCTATTCTAAGCAAGAAAAGATAAACTATGAAAAGTACACCCAAGCAACAAACAACTCAAAAAAAGCACGTAAAACACTACAAAGCAACAAAGAAAGCAAGCAAAACAAGACAATGCAAATCAATGTTTTTGTAAGAATGTTTTCAAAACGATTTTCTATTGTTTAGGTTTTTGTGAAACAATTTTATATTGTTTTTGTGTTTTGTGAAAAAACAATTTTCTATTGTTTTTGTGTTTTTTGTAACAATGTTCTATTGTTTTTGTGTTTTTTCTCGAAACAATTTCTATTGTTTTTATGTTTTCTGAAACAATTTTCTATTGTTTTTTGTGTTTTTGTGAAACAATTTTCTATTGTTTTTTGTGTTTTCGTGAAACAATTTTCTATTGTTTTTTGTGTTTTCGTGAAACAATTTTCTATTGTTTTTGTTTTTTTAAAACAATTTTCTATTGTTTTTTTTTTGTTTTTGTGAAACAATTTTCTATTGTTTTTGTGTTTTTTAACAGTTTTCCAAAGCTATGTGCAGGTAACCAAGAAAGCATGGATGCCCCCAGCGTTAGGTGGGGAATATACAAGGGAAGAAGCCACACGGTTATGAACAAGAAGGTGAAATCGTTGAGTTGCCCCCAGCGTAAGATGAGAAATAACGAAAGACCACGTCCCTTACAGACGAATAGAAGAAGGCAAAGCCGGATCAAGGCTGGACTAGATGGTGTGCACAAGGAAACTCGAAGGTAGAACCAGGTCCAGGAAAAGACAACTACCCTTCTAATACAGAATGCTTGTGAACAACGAATCCTCCAGGAGGCGCCGGAAACCGGTTTTCACCCAAGGACTTGTCCAAAGTGCCACAATTGCGTGGTTTTCACTAGTGGACGACCTGTTTTCTCTTTTTTTTTTTTTTTTTTTTTTTTTTTTTTTTTTTTTTTTTTTTTTTTTTTTTTTATGACTTTTTGTGCCATGTTTAGGCATAAACCTCTTAAGATGCATGGAATTCATGGGCTCCCGGAGCTCATCACCATTGGGGTGAGCCAACTTGTATGCCCCTGTGCCATACTTGGCAACTATGACATAGGGTCCTAACCAGTGTGGTTCGAACTTCCCTTTCTTTTCTCGCTCTGCTCTGGTGTTGAACTGGTTCTCCTTCATAACTAAATCACCCACCTCAAACTGGCGAGGGATGATTCTCTTGTTGTAGTTGCGGGAGATTCTGTGTTGATATACCTTTCAGGTGATTAAGAGCGCGAATGCGCCTCTCATCCAGGAGCTCTAACTCAGCCAATCTTGCCACTCGATAATCTTCATCCTTATCCAAATAGTCCCGAAGAGAAATTCGCAGGGATGGGAGTTCAATCTCTAAAGGGATGATAGATTCTGTCCCGAACACTAGGGAATATGGCGTCGCACCCGTAGGAGTGCGAATTGATGTTCGGTAGGCCCAGAGGGCTGGGTGGATTTGTAGGTGCCAGTTTTGCTAGCCATCTTCTCCATTATCCTTACCAAAGTCTTGTTTGTTGCCTCAGCTTGTCCATTACCCTGAGGGTAATATGGCGTGGACCATTTCAATCTGATTTGGAACCGTTGGCAAAGACCTTTCACAGTTTTGTTCTTAAATGACTTCCCATTATCTGTGACAATGGCTGCAGGGATACCATATCGGCAAATAATGTGATTCATGATGAATTTAGAAATCTGTGCTCCTGTGACATAGGTTAAAGGGACAGCCTCCCCCCATTTTGTAAAGTATTCTGTAGCTGTGATGATATGTGTATGACCATCAGATGAGGTAGGAGTAAGCTTCCCTATTAGATCAAGTCCCCACTTGGAGAATGGCCACGGGGTAGTGATTGGTTGCAATGGTTGCGATGGAGCATGGATGAAATTTCCATACTTTTGGCAAAGCACACATTTTCTAACATAATTACAACAATCAGTTTCCATGGTGGGCCAATAGTAACCTACTCTTAACAGTTTCTTAGCAAGACCATTCCATTTGTATGTGCTCCGCATACTCCTTCGTGTACTTCTTTAATTGCCTGGATTGACTCCGTCACATCCAGACAACGTAACAGATTCCCATCGTAGCCACGACGATAAAGTGTACCTCCTAAAAGGGTGTAACGGGCTATCTGGCGAATCAGGCTTTGCTTTTCAGAATGGGAGATGGGGAGGGAATGTACTGTCCTTAAGATAGGTGAAAATGGGTTCATACCACGGGGAATGGGGACCAACAACCTCACAAGCCAGGCAAGATTCTGGCATGTCATACGCGGGCTGGCGTAGATTTTCTACGAAGAATGGCATATCATTGTTCCCTGGCGGAATACGAAGCATAGATCCCACCGTTGCCATAGCATCTGCCGATCTATTCTGCGCTCTTGGGATCTGCTCAAAGGTAATGCACAAAATACTCCTTCAGAGTTTCCACTAACTTTTTAAGGTATGAGCTTGTCATCCTTAACTTTATACTCATCATTAACCTGTTTGATGATTAGCTGTGAATCACCTACAACCTTAACATGTTGAATATTCCACTTGATGGCTAGCTTCATCCCTGCAATGAGTGCTTCATATTCCGCAATGTTGTTCGTGCAAGGGAAGGCCAGGCGGAAAGCCTGTGGTATAGGATCACCTGAAGGAGTAATAAGGACCACTCCTGCACCTGAACCATGAAACGTAAAAGATCCATCAAAATGTATCTGCCATACGACAGATTCTTCAATGTAGAGCAAAGATGCATCTGGCAGATCCAGACTCAAAGGTTCTGTGCTTTGCAAAGGTGCTTCCGCTAGCTGGTCAGCAAGTACTTGTCCTTTAACTGATTTTTGATGGACAAATTCTATCAAAAACTGACTGAGTAGAATGATCCAATTAGCCATTCTCCCTGTGAGGGCAGGTTTGGACAACAAATACTTGAGTGGGTCGACCTTGGATATGAGCTTGGTCTTAGTATTTAGCAGGTAATGGCGAATTTTCTGAAAGGTAAAAACAACGGCCAAGCAAGCCTTTTCAATCTGAGGATAATTACGTTTCATAGGTGATGAGGGTGCGACTCAGATAGTACACTACTTTCTCTTTATGGCTAAGGTCATATTGGGCGAGCAGTGCACCAATAGCATATTGCGTAGGAAATATAGAGCAAAAGTGGTTCTCCCGGAGTGGGAGGCATGAGGACAGGTGGATTAGCCAGGTACTGTTTAAGCAAAGCAAAGGCTTGTTGTTGCTCAGGTCCCCAGATGAAAGTGATGTCCTTCTTAAGCAAATGAGTGAATGAAGTGACATTTATCTGCAAGCTGGGCGAATGGCCTTGCTTTTGGCTTGAATTTTCCCTTGCAAGCTACGCAGTTGCTTGATATTCTCAGGTGGAGGCATTTCTGTGATGGCAGACACTTTAGGTCTGGTCTACCTCAATACCTCGTCTTGACACAATGAAGCCTAATAGTTTCCCAGATAGACACACACAAAATGGACAGAATTTTTTTTTTTTTCCTGACTTTTTATGTCAGACACTTTAGCAGGGTTCAAAATACCCGACCAAATGATAGGATGTTCTCTCTTCTTTGTTTTGGACTTTCCAGTTCAAAGATACCCAAAATGATAGGTGTCTCTCTTGTAGTCTTCCCTTCCATACATAGTCTTCCATGATGTCATGAATCATATCGTGAAATATTACTGTCATGGCCCGCTGATAAGTTGCTCCCGCATTCTTAAGGCCAAATGGCATCACCTGATAACAGAAGGTGCCCCAAGGAGTTGTGAAAGCTATTTTGTGTTGGTCTTCCTCAGCGATCTTAATTTGATTATAACCCGAAAAGCCATCCATAAGTGATAGCATTTCATACCCTGCGGTTGAGTCAACAATCATGTCAATGTTGGGCAATGGAAAGTCATCTTTAGGGAAAGCTTTATTGATGTCCCTAAAATCTGTGCAAATTCGGATACCAATAGGTTTCTTCTGGACAGGAACAATGTTTGATATCCATTCAGAATAATCAATTGGCCTGATGAATCCTGCTGCAAGCAACCTTTCCAACTCTTCTTTAACTAACAAGGCCACTCTTGGGTGCATCTTTCGAGCTTTCTTTTGATAGGCTTAGCGTCTGCGTGCACAACCAGGTTGTGCACGACCAAAGTTGGATCTAAGCCGGGCATGTCTTTGTAAGACCATGAACACATCAATAAACTCTCGCAGTAGCATAGTGAACGTCTTTTTGTTCTCTGGCTGAGAGTGATGCTCCCAATTTTACTATCTTGGGATCTTCTTCGGTACCAATATTGACATCAATGGTTTCTTCAACTAACAATTTTGATAAATCCTCCATACGCGTGGGATCGGGAGGTAGGTTGAGATCTTCATCCAAGGATGTCTCTACGAGATTTTCATCCTTGGCGTGGTCACTTTGTTTGTCCTTTGATTTTCTTATTTGTTTGTCAGCCCATGCCTCAAAGAGGTTTTCACTGTGTGACTTGGACTTTGATTTTTTCCGAGGCTTTTCTTTAAAACTCTTGCCCTCGCTTTTCTTTAAATTTTGCTGACCACGAAGTTCAGCCTCCTCGCCGAAGTAGGCGCAGGTGTCTAAGTCGATAAAGAAACCCTTCTTGTGATCTCTAATGGGAATTTTATCCCTTATGCCCATGAACTCTGCAATAGCCTCGTCATTCTCAAATAAATCTAGTGGCACGTGACGTTGTTGGTCCCATTCAACAAGGGAAGGGTATACAAGGTCAAGGGTTGGTTCGGTGGGGGTGATGGTTAGGACACAAGTTATTCATGAAAAGGTTCGTGGAGGCCAGATCCTCATATTGGCTACAATGGGATTCCGTATCGCTGTCTAGATAGTCGGAACTATCCTCAAGCGCAGAACAAGTCGCATCTTGATCGTTGGGGTGCGCTCCATAAGGGCGGATCCCAATGCCGTATCTTTCTATTTTGAAATGTGGAAGAGGGACTGGTTCTCTTTGTCCTTGTTCATTCCTCCCACATCCTAGGCCTTTGTAGCCCATGGAGTACATCATTCTGCTAGATTTTTCATATTCTGGGGTTTGATAACAAGATGGCTGAGTGTCCTCAGGGACCCAAGTAGTAGGTGGATCAAGTAATTTTTCCTCAGCTAACAAGCCTCCAGGTAGGAACGACCCAATAGTGTGTTCCTCTCTAGGGTCTCCTGAAGCGGTAGTTGGGTCGACCTCTAGTCTGGGCGACAAGGAGAGGTCTGAAACCAAGAGCGCTTGTTGTACATTATACCCCACAGCCATATTCAGAATTTTCATCTCCCATGAATCAAATGGAGATGTTGAAGTAGATGCCCCATGAGTGCAAGAACTAAGAGAATTTGAATCTACTCGAGATTCCATGGCCTCAGAATGAAGGGACACTATATCTGTGGAGGGACATGCATATGTACCCTTTCGTGCAAAGCTATTAAGAGCTCTACAATGAGCAAAGGGCTCTGAGTCTCCTGGTATTGTTACTGTATGTCCCTCATGCTTCAGCTTGATGCATTGATGAAATGTTGATGGCATGCCTGCATGGCATGGATCCATGGTCGCCTAGAAGCATATTATATGGAAGTTCCAAGTCTAAGACGTGAAACTTTGTCTGATGGCAAGTGGGGCCCACCTCCATTGGCAGCGTAATGGTGCCTGCTGACTCTCTTTCGCGTTTGTCGTATGCGTGATAGTGATGATATGGGACTCAAGATCTTCCTCCGTATGTCCCAATTGTTTGACTAATTTAAGCGTGCAGATGTTCAATCCAGATCCGTTATCCACAAGCACCCGTTTGATTTTCCTGCTGTGGGTACAACTACCTCAATGTATAAGGGAAGATTATGTGTAGGATTCTCGGTAGGGACCTCCTATGTTGAAAGTGAGATGCTCACTGGGTGTAATATTTGCCACCCGCGGTTGAAGGTAGACAGGATGACTTCTAAAGGCACTCCCACCCATGGAAGAGTTTGATACAAAATTGTCCTTATGCACATTGGAATTTGAGAAGATCTAGATCGAGTCTTAGCAGGGGGGTTTTTGGGTTTTTATCTCAAGTTGTTCTAATAAGGTTAATTTACCAGTTTTGGGGTCACAAGAGGGGTTCTGGAATCACAAGGCGGGCACCGCCTTGTTACAGCAGCGCAAGTCCTTTCCCTTGATCCGGATGGTATTGACACGGTTAGTAGGGGAGCGAATCTCCCGATAAAGTGAATCGTAATGATTGTTACTCTCTTGGTATCCAAAGTAATTGTGGCTTTATAGGTGTGGATGACTCCCCCCGATCCGGTTTTGCCTTTTCCGACTTTCATGCTTGGGGAATGGTTCATTTATAAATCCCCATTTCTCGTAGGTGTTTGCATGTGGCTAGGATTATCCACCTCTATCTCCCGTTGTCATGAGGTCTTGAATATAGTTGGCGAAGTCGCAAACATTTGTCTGTTTTATGACCTTTACCGCGATGATTTCATAGTCATATGTTCTTATTACCATGAAGGTTTAGGAGTGTTGTCTCAAATGGTTGCGTTGTCGGATAGAGTCATAATGTGGGCCGCATCCAACGTTTAGTATGACGACAAGGTTCATTGAGGGAGGTGAAGTCGTCGCTTTTTTGGTGGTGGTTGAATGGCCCTTGGTTAGTTAAAAGGTTGACTGGTTGGGCCGTTTGAACACGTTGGAATTCAGTGATTCCGTCCCCCACCACGTTTTTGTTTGTAAAGATCTTTGGCTTTTCAGTGGGTTGACACTTTGGTTGTCTTTAGATGGGTTTTGAGGGTGCCTTTGCAATGAGAGCCTTTTCTATTTGAATCCCTTTCTCGATAACCTCCTCAAAGTGCGGACACAATGCATTTGGAGGTGGAAAGCGATATCTGGGTTGAGATTAGGGATGGAAACAATTACTGACTAGCTGTTCTCATGGAAAGTGCAAGGGAAGCGACTAAGCTATCCCTCTCCATCGTGAGTGGAAGTGGCGAAGGTCTCATTTGGGCGTTGGGTTTTGTGCTGCACAAGTCTCCAGGTGATGTCACTCCATTTATATGAGAAATGACGCACGAATTCTGTCACTTCTGGGCCAGGTAAAATGATCCTAGTGGTAAGCGTGTAAACCATTCCAATGCTGACTCCGAGACTCTTAGAAAGGTCTGATAAGGAATTATAACTATAAGGAAACCATTGACATGCAATGTAGAAATTCCTTTAAATGATCCTTGGGTATCCCTTTCCTTTGTATTGTCAAAACTTGGGCATATCAAATTTCTTGGAAATAGTTGAAGGGTTATTGTCTTGTCAAAAGGATAGGGGCATAGTTCTTCATATTGTATTTCCTAATACTCCCCTATATTGCTTTTCTTGTATGCTTGCCAAGCGTTGCTTTCATAGATTGCACTTCTGTGCGAGCAATTGTTCTTAGGGGAGAAGTGGGGACGTGTACACGATGATACCCCATGTCTTCTTCTCCTCTGGTTTTCTCGATGGAGTTCATGGATCCTAAACTTAGGCCTTGACTTTTTGAACATTCTTGTTTGTGTCTTTTTGTATCCTGGAAAGTAAGCAAAGCTAGTTGTCGGCTTAGGTTACTGAGTTGTTGTTGGATTGTGACTTGCGTTTGTGTTTTCTTCTTCTAAAGGTTCTTCCCTCTTCGTATTGTGGAGGTTCTTCCCCTGTTCTTAGGTCTATCTTGGTTCTTCGGGGCACTTTGATGGGGGTATCTATGCCCTACCCACTTTATCATTTTCTGCGTAAGAAGTGGGAAAGCATCGCCCACTGGTAAAATATCTTCCTATTGATAAGGGGGCATTCTTCCTATAGTAGTGTCATTTGTAGGTAATATTGGTTCATTCTCGTGGGCCAATTTGGCCCCTAATTCCACAAACCCGTGCCAAAACTCTATCTTGTTTCTAAGGAGAAAACTCATCTAGTAGAGTAGCGGTCAAAATCAAATTCTGCGTGTGGTGGTGATTCTAATTCATTTCCACTATGATCGACCATCTCTTCGGTTTCCTTTTCTGCAGAAAATAGTGGCCCTAAATCGTGTCCAATGAAGGGGTTTGACCCTTGTCCGTTAGAGGTCTCCCCAAGCATGTGCTGTTGTTCCTCATATGTCTGTTTTCTTCAACCCCCAGACGTGTTTGGGAGCATGTTTTCGTGATAAGTTTCACTAAGGTAAGTTGTAGATTTTTTTTTTCAAAATTCAATGTCTACCCCTAAGTGAAACACAAGATGAATTGCTAAGAGTATGAATGTGTCACCAATGTGAGAATACCAATATGATAGAGTGATAATCACCCGTGATACAAGCATTTGGTATTAAACTTAATCAAAAGAAGCACTTCCTAGACTACGTTTCAACGTAATTTGTGACGCCAGATGATAACAAGATGTCTCCACTTATGCCAAGTTCAAAGGAATGAACAAGACGTAAGTAACTACATGAAGTTAAATGCGATCTCCCAATCAAGATATACACTGAGCAAGCTTGAGTCTGATTTAAGACCTTATATCTCAAAAGTGCCAATTACGATTTGCGAATGACACAACAATATCACCAAGATATGTTAACCCACTTTGCAAGAAAGTGAAGTGAAGTATTGATATCGAGGTGTTATTGATATAACACGCACAAATGGTAGTGCCCTAGCACCTTTTGAAATCGAGGGTAATAATAAAACTGAACAAAAAAAAAGCTCAAAGTATAGCTAGGAATAGTTAAGAATGTGCTGCAACGTAACGTACAATATAGGTATTTATGTCGAGTTTACAAGAAACAAGACGTAATATCAAAATTGTAATGATACGAGACAAACAATGCTAACTCCTCTATGGAAGTCCGCAGTGATGAACCACGCCCTAACTACAATTGACGATCTTGACAGGGTATCAAGATCAAAATGGCTACCAAATGACCGTGAAAACGCCTCCACTCACTTTAGACGTTTAACTAACCCAGCCGCAACATGGATGGGCGTAAACGGACATAAAAGTGAGAGAAACAGTCGAATGGCAACACAAAGGTAATCACACTTCTTTTGATCAACAAAGTGTCAAAAGAATATGAAGGAAATAAATCGAAAAATGCTAGCCTCACTTCAGCAAAGTTTCACCTCGCCCTAAGGCAAGTAAAAACTAGGCGAAAGTAATACGTCACACGTTTCTCAAAAACAAGGTTCACAACTCAACACTGTTTTAAATGGTCAAGTGGGCTCCTGGCCAAAGTATATTCTCCTAGGTGGTTCTCTCGGCCCTAGGTGTTACCAGTTGCCACGAGCGAGCGCGATTTACCCAAAAAGTCGCACTGACTAGTTTGGGAGTATCTCGGCTTACTTTACCCCCTTCAAGAACAGTAGGCAACTAGTGCGTTCTACGTGTACTATCACTGGGGTTGCCACAACGGACAACCTGTAACTCTATCTCACAAAGGAATCACTAGTCAAGTAGGTAGTGCGGAGCACTTTCCCGTTTAATCCACAAAGGTTCCATCTTGCATGGACTACTTTGGGGTTCCTGGAACCACCCCCATTGTTGTAGCTTAAGGCGTATGCCAACGGGGTTATGTTCCAGTTGAGCGGAGAGGGGACGTACCCTTTTCGAAACCTGCAATACAGTGTTTTGAATATATGTTGTTCTTTTATCTGTTTAAATTAGGTGTGGTTTGCTTGAACACCTTTTGGCACCTGTATAACAACTGTATAGTAGTTTTTTGATTTCGTTTTGATTCCTCCTTTCTTTGACAAGCGTTTTTTAGGTCCTGCACTCAAGCGTTAGTAGTTCTCCAAGAAAATCACATTATTTAAAAGAGGATTAAGAGTTGCTTTTGATTCTCAAGATCATCCAAGGATTGCAAGAGAAGAGCATACACAACAAATAATCCAACTAAAAGTAAATAAAATCTTTTCGATCAATGAAACCATACAAAATTCATTGATAAATGTTCATTCCCTTTAACCAAAAGTTGAAAGATGAAGTTTCCAATTTACCAACTGTTATAAAATGAAGAATAAAGTTGCTTTTGATTCTCAAGATCACCCTAAGGTGCAAGAGAAGAGCATACACAAACTTCTATCCCCAAACTATATAGAAATGGAAAACTTCAAATCAAAGGACCATTGAAAAATGCTTTGTAAAAGGTTCATTCCCTTAAGCAAATGAATAATATTAAATTTCCAAGTTTAATCCCAATGTTAAAAAGATATAGATCAAAGTTGTTTTTGATTCTCAAGATCACCAAAAGGTGCAAGAGAAGAGCATACACACGCTTTGATCTAAATCAAGTAAGCATGGAAATACAACATTCATCAAAACATTAGACATGTTAGAAAATGACCAGTTTTAAAATAATAGAAAAACTTGTTACTTCTGTAAGTGTAAATCCCGAATTTATGTTTTCATTGCCATAGTTAACTTCAATACCTTTCCAACGCAAAAAAATGGAGTCATTTCGAGGTCGGGAGCAAAAGTTATGGCCTTCGTAAGATGGGTTACGCATATGCTCTTATGCTCATGGGTATGCCACTTGACATGCACTTAAAAAATGTCAAAAAAAACGTCCCTTAATATGCAAAATGGGCAAATTTTTCCAACCAAGATTCAATTTTGACAACAACCCATCACATTAATATATGAATAGAAGACTCAACGCTATCAAACATTAACATACATGCTCAAGAATGTAAGATTTTCAAGAAATTGGCAAAACTAGCATGTAGAATGATGAAAAAGTAAGCTCTAAAAAAGAAAACATGATGAAATCTTGAAATTTTCTCACCAACATTAAATTTTGACAGCAACCCACCACATTAATATGTAAATATAAGACTCAGCACTATCAAACACTAACCCTACATGCTCAAGAATTGAAAATTTCAAGAAATTGACAAAACTAGCATGTAAAATGTTGAAAAAGTAAGCTCAAAAAATGAAAACATGATGAAATCTTGAAATTTTCTCACCAAGATTAAATTTTGACAGCAACCCACCACATTAATATGTAAATAGAAGACTCAGCACTATCAAACACTAACCTACATGCTCAAGAATTTAAAATCTTCAAGAAATTGACAAAACTAGCATGTAGAATGTTGAAAAAGTAAGCTCTAAAATGAAAACATGGAGAAATCTTGAAATTTTCTCCTCAATTCCAATTTTGACAGCACTTCACCTCCTTCATACCTACAAGAAATACTCAACACATGCAAACTCAATAAAACAAGTAGGAAAACAAGTTAGATCAACATGTGTAAAAGAGGGTTAGTAATCAAAAATAAAACTTAACTACAAAAAACTTGAAATTAAGTGCAAAGGACAATGGAGTAAGTCCCACCGGGCGTGCCAAATGTGTGCATGTATACTTTAATTAATGCTAAATCAAATGAAACAAGAACTACCACCTAAAATAGCTCTACGATTTAGCTAAAACAAAGCATAAACACCATCATGATAAGAATTAAACAAGGGTTAGATACTAGCATTCATCAATACAAACTTTGAAACTAACAATGCTAAATATATAAACTCCTCTATTCTCTAACAACAAATAAATGAATGGACCTAAGTAAGCTCCATGGCTATCAAAATAGTTGTCCTTAATGCTCCAAGAACCTAGGAATGGGGGCTAATCAAAGTTGGGCTACAAGACCCTTTTGACACCTCCCATATGACCCAAGCACTTTAAGAAAGAGGCTTAACTCTTCAAGATGATGAACTCTCAAAGGGCAAGGTGCAAGCTCTTAGTCTCTTTGCTATATGCTTTGCATTTACTCTCTTAGAAAGTTTAGGTGTAAGTAAAAAGGTAGGTGGAGGGCTCTTTATATAGCCCAAAGGATAAAGGATTCAACACATTTTCATGAATGTGGGATAAAGGTAAAACATGATTAGGAATGGATAAGGTTGCTTTATTAAAGGTAACCTTACTTAGAAGGGTTTAATACATGTTTAGCAAGTCATGGGAGTTGGGGGGTATTTTAATTAATCAAAGGTCATTAATTAATAGGTAGGTGTTAGCTTATAGAAGCCAATTAGAGGAATATTAGTGTGATTTAGGCTATTAGAAGGGGATTAAATCAATTAAATATGATTTATTGGTTAAATGGACGGGAAAGCTAATTAATTAATAATAATTAATTAGTCTAGGTAGAAGGGGTGATTTATTAACGGAAGGTCGTTAATTAGGGTATTTGTTGGATAGGCAACTTAATTAATTAGCTTAGTGTAATTAATTAATGATGATATGAGGGAAAATGAGTGCTCTTGACGATATGTCGTTGATTTGCGAGAAAGGGGATAATTAGCACAATTTAAGTATTTAAATTGCTTGGGCGTAATTATAGGTGTCTACACCAACAATACCTAGAGTGCATCAATTTGAGTCATGTAGTAGAAGTTATGATGATTTGAAGCCTACGATGCAATATGAACATGCAAGAACCATGGTGCGCTCTGATTGGATGAAAGATTCAATTGTATGTTCTTTTGTCTTTCCTACCATGTGTCATGCATTTCTTTGATGTGAGGATTTGGCACACAGTTGGCATGTTTTGATAGGTTGTGTGTTTTACACTTTATCTGACAAGTGACACGTGGCACTAAATGACTGGAGTAGAAGGTTGCACTTGGTGAGCATGCAAGATCAAGAGGTCTGGGAAGGAAGAATGCATAGGTCTACAAGTGTGCACAAGGGAGTGCACGAGGGATGGGAAGGAAAGGGTGTATATCTACAAAGGTATGCAAACATGTGTGGAGGAAGGGGAGTGTAAGACAAAGCGTGCCAAAATTATTTGTGTGAGGGAAATGCACACGGTAGAAAGCAAAAGAGGAATGAGCATGCATGAAGAAATGCATGAGGCTCAATAATGGAGGGCATACATGAGGAAAGTATGTCAGGGAATTAGTCAAAATGGGAGACAAGTCAACAGGTGTACACAAAGTGGTGCAAAATTGTTAGAATAAAGATGGATGTGCAAGACTGCATGTAGAGAAGAAACCAAAAGGATAATAGAAGAATAAAGAAGGAATTATGAAAAATGGTATGGGGAGAAGGAAAAAAATAAGGAAGAAGTGGGAAGAACGCGTGAGGGCACGTGAAAATAACTGAAGCCTTGCAATTGTGCCAAATATTAAAATCAAGAGTGTGCGCAACCTACAAACATGAAGTTAGAGCCAGAATGGAGCAATAAGTTGTGTAAATAACCAAGGTGGTTATTTTGGACAATATTCTGGTGACTTTTGGGGATATCTTCCTTCTAGATGAAATAGATCAGTAGCCTTAGAAGCATCCATTAGGCATGGAGTATTATTTAAATTATTAAGTTATACTATGTAGCTTGAAGAACACCCCTAAAATCACTTGAAGAATTATCTAGATTCTGAACTCTGAATTGAACTGCTGCAAACCATTGGAAAACTTGTTACAAAACTTCAAACAACCTCTTTGAACTTGTAAGCACATGAGCGTGTTCCAGGGAGAACATGATAGAAAATAACTATGTATAGATAAGGCAATGTGCACAAAGCACACTTGGACAAACTAAAAGTAATATATTATATACATGATGCAGAGTAACACTTAATAGAAATGTTTGAAACTAAATCTAATATGTACTATGATTGATAGAGAAACTCTAATGGGAATATTTGAGATAAATCCCATTGACTTGTGCATCCTAGCAGTGCATCTCTATATATGGGCCCCTCCAAATTGCATCATTTTTTTAATAACACCCTAGTTTTAGCTCTGTCAACATCCCATTTTAAGATGAGGTCACCCACTTTGAAAGTCTTGAGGATCTATCCCTTTCTATTGAACCACTACTCGGTTGATCATCTGATATTGTCTCTAACTTGATCATGGCATATTTTCTTAATTCTTTAATTTCAATCTAGCTCTACCATTCTGATTTCTCTTTGGTCTATGCACCTTCAAATTCTAGTTGTTGGGCTAACATCTAATGAAGGAAATTCAAGTGATAAAGGATATCCTATCTTCTTTACCATAAACTAGTTTATAAGGTGATGTACGTACTTGCCTTCTTCACCATGATTATGTCTACTCAAGAGTGCATGTGATAATTTTGTGTGCCACTACTTCTGTTTGATGTCCATTATCAGCTTCATGATTCTAATCAGGTTCTTGTTAGTAAGAATCCGACTAAACCATTTCCATGAGGGTAGTAATTGTGAATCATTCTTCAATTATATTCCAAGTACTAAGAGCTTAATCAAGAAATCTTTGTACCAAGGAATAATTTTGCATTCTCAGAGATAATGGTCTGAGGAACACCAAACCTTATTACAATGACCTTTGAGAAATTTGAGGATGACTGACTCAATTAATTCCTTGAGTATGATAGTTTCTATCCATATGCTAAAGTAATCTATAGTTTTCAACACCCAATCATGACCAACACTCAAAGGAGGGTTCATAATGCTGATGAATTCCAAGACTCCATTGCGTAAAACGATAATTCGCTTAGATTGTCCAGAAGGCAAATGCATCCAATTTCTTCTTTCCTATAAATATAGTGCATTCTTTACATTTCATGACCTAATCATGCACATCCATAAATAGGGTAGGCCAAAAGTACCATGATCCTTAAGGATATTCATTGTTGTTTATTTTGAAGAGAAGTTTCCACCATAGAACCCATCAATGAAATTCTACTAACACATTTTCTAACATGTGTTCCATAAATACATCTCTAGCAACACACCATCAATGTTTACTTTTGAAGAGAACATACATCAATCAACACATATGGAATAGACTGTAAGCCTCAGATGTCATTCTCTTTTCTTTATTCATACTAGGTAGGTTATGCGCTAGAAGAGAGAAATGTTACCATGTTACTCCATCTATTTACATTTATGCTAGGATCTATCATTTTGTCTCAGGTTAAATGAAGTAGGGAGATATTCTTCCATGAACAATACGAATCATCTTGATTCATTCTACGCATGTCCTCAGCAATTTGTATTGCAAATTTTATTACATGTGACAAGATTTGTGGTTTTGATAATCATATTAAACTGCATGATTTTAGTAACCCATCTTCTTCTTTTCTCACTAACCTCTTCTCCCATGATGACTTATCTCACACAAAAATTTGAAACTAACACCTTAATACGATTTTTGGTGAGCATAATATTGAATTTATTAAGAGCATGCATGATGAAAAATACCTATTTTCTCACGTGACTATTTCAATTCATAATCCTTTACTTTTTGAATCAATAAATCCACTGAATGCTCTAGTACTTGTTCATTCTCTTGAGTTAGTATAGTAGCAACACTCACATCAGCTCCATAAGAATAAAGGATGCAATCCTTTGAGTAATCTAGGTTATGCGTGTCGGTGTGCAAGTAATTTCTTGCTTGATTTTTTTGAAGCTTTCTTTTCCTTCTACTATCCACTTAAAGACCATGTCCTTATTGAGAATGAGAGTGATGGGCCTAACCACTATGGAAAATTTAGGAATGAATCACCTAACAAAATTGATTCTACCTAGAAATGATTGCAAGGCCTTATAGTGTGCTAGAAAATAAATAACAAGGATGAAATATACATGCTCAGGATTAATGATGATGCCATCCTTTGAAACCACATGGCCCACAAGATTGCCTTGCAAAATAGAAAATTTACACTTCTTGGGGTTAAGAGATACCCTGAATTCTCTAAATCTCTCAAATACTTTTTCTAGATGCATCATGTGATCTGCACTCTACTTTAAGAAGATAGTTATGTCATCTAAGTAAATGAGGACGAGCTCATTGATATATCCTTTGAAGGAAATGTCCATGGCTCATTGGAATGTTGCACCTGCATTTGACAAACCAAAAGGAATTTTATGATAGGCATATGTTCCCCATTTGGTTGTAAATTCTATTCTGGATTGATCCTCTTATTTTACTATGATCTGATTGAAACCAAAATACCCATCCAACATGGAAAATATATGCACGCCAACCACTCTCTACAGAATATACTCCATAGAAGGAAAATGATAATGATCCTTCAAAGATACCTTATTCAAATATCTGATATCAATGCAAATTCTAATTTCACAATTCTTCTTGCATACTGGAACAATATCCATCACACAAGTAGAGTATTTGATAGGAAAAATAATCTTTACCTGAATGAGTTTGGTTAACTCCTTCCTCATGAGGGGATTTATCCTAGGATTGACTGGCCTTTGATTTTTTTTGATGGGCTTGATATTTGGATCAAGGTCAATGGAGTGTTGAGAAACACTTGGATCAAATCCTTTGAGGTATTCATACTCCCATGAGAAGATGTTGTTGTATTTATGACACAAAGAGATGACGGCTTGTTTTTCATCTTATGCACATTGTTTACCAAACAACAACTCTTTGCCACATGAAATTGTGACAGTGAGGAAGTCTTCTTATGCTGATCGCATATACTTTTATTCACCCTTGAACTCATCATTAGGGCTGAATATGTGCTGTAAGGTGACCAAACCTTTAGGAAACTTGTTTGTCTTAAGTTGAATCACTTGGTCACCATAGCTATCATGTAAGTTAGCTTGCATTTTTGAAGGAAACTTGGCTTCATTATGGATAAACTAGACAAGATGTGCATCACTTTCAAAGACTTTATAGATGGTTTCATTATTTGGAATAAATGGCTTGACCACCATCTTGATGTGCTTCACGCTACTTTGGAAAAAATCCTCGACAGGTGAGAATTGTGAAACAAGATCTACCATTTGATCTACCTGTTTGTTAAATCTCCTATACACCATCTATAAAATGAGAACTTCAAATATCTCCAAGTCCCAAACTATATGTTTATAAGATTTTAAAAGCTTATTATTTGCAACACACTTGTTTGTGACCTAATGGATGACCAACTCAGTGTCCCTAAAGATCTTAAATGCCTTGATCTACCTCTTCTCAACAATAATAAGACCATGCACCAATGCTTATATTTTGCTACATTGTTGGAGCATGAAAAATACAACTTGTGAGTGAAGAATAATTTATCTTCCTTGGGAGAAATGAGAACAAAACCCACAACTGCACCATTTCTATTTCTAGAACCATCAACGAACAAATTCCACATCCATAGGTTTCATCACTTTTCTTGAACACAATAGGGAACAAAAATTCTTAGAGGATGTAATAAGTACAAAGGCCATTTTCAATAGATGTATCATAGGGATCAAATTCATAGTGATCCTTATCCCATTCATCTAAAAATAGATCAATTATGGATGGAGAAATGGGCTGCTCTTCTGAAACTGAATCTTGTTCTTGACCTTCTTGGAATAGGCAATTGACTTAGAGAGGAGATAGGTCATATGAATCAACATGATAGGAAATATAGGCTCAAATTTTATGGTAAATTGGGTACCATACCTGGTTTTTAGTAACATATGAGAAAAGTCTGAAGAAAAGTAGCCACCCACCTTGGAAATAAAATATCTTGATGGGAAAATGGAAAATAAAAGAGGTAGGTCAATGATGGACATATCTTGAGTTATCGTTAGAATTGGATATGCATGGAGGGTTAAATTAAGATCCTTGATGACTCCTAGAGGGGTAACAATCGATCCATAAATTTACAAGACTCATTTAGACATGGGCACATACTTAAGACCTAAGACATTATTAGTTTTCTTAGGCATGATAGAAGTACTAGCCCCTGAATTATTCAAACAATTGTGCACAAGGTATTTCCCTATTATAAAGGAGATACAAAAGGGTAAGGTTTTGAAAATTTTTCCTACTTGATTCTCCTCTGCTTGAAAAATATTGATAGAAAGTTGAGGTCTTTGCATGACTGGATCCACAAGTGGAAGTTACTCTAGAGCCTCATGTAACATGCTTCACTAAGATGGAATGGCCTATGAATCCCACATTATGGCATTCACATTTTTCTTTTGCATCTGGTCTATAATATTAAATGGAAGACCCACATATTTGTGCATTTAAGGCACATCAACATCTTTTATTGATTTTTTAGGTGCAAGAAGAGGTGCATTAGGGAGCACAAAGGTCTGACCTACCAAAGGAGAAACACACACCACTTCAGTTGAAATGTTATGTGGAACCTCATGCATAGAAACTTGTGTGCCACAACTGTTGGATGTGTTGGCATCCTTTGATGCTTGAGGAATGACCTGATTGATAGGTGTAGAAGGCTGCCCGTTGGCTTCCAATATTCTCTTCTTGTACCTTTTGTTGGTAGAAACTTTTGTGCATGGTCTACTTGAGCTTTCCATAGCTTGGTTGATTGCGTAGAAGTCATCAACACCAAAGAACATGAGATTGGTTTCAAGAACAAATTTTGTAACTTCTTGATTTTCTAGTTTATGCACTCTAGTGAAAGGCTCACAACTTGAAGCATTATAAATCATAAAGGCTTGCGCACGTAAGGAATTTGCATAGTTGTAATGACTATGTGGAAGGTTGCAAGGAAAATACCATTTTATTTCTTGGACCATGTTAATATGTAGTGAAACTAGTTATTTTCTTGTGCTAGGTGTTGGAAGAGGTTCTGCGGGAGAAACCATTGAAGAGGGATATGTACATTAACATGCCATCTATCAATTTTATTGTTCTACCCATATCTTTGATTTATATATTGATTTCTAAAGGACTAATGGATCTAGTTAAATACTTGATTATGACTTTTTTGAAGGCTTGTGCCTGTTGTTTTTCTAAAGATATAACTTTATTGGAAAAAAATTTAATCAAGGCTTTCATTTAGTCATCCTCTTTTTTCTACATGGGATAATAGGATGTGGAGGCAATGGGTTATAAGTTCTTCTCAGGAATGGGAGCAATAAAAGGATGAGACACTTGAGGTATTTCAGGAAACAAGGGCGTAGGTGGTCTAGGGGATAATTTACCAGTTTAGACAAGGTAGTTTTATTCCCTAATGGATATAACATAGGCATCATGGAGTTCTGTTCCACCCATAGACTGTATCATTACTACAATGTTAGAATTCAAAGATCTTAAGAAATAAAGGAAAAAACCTTGTGGAGTTGGTCTTAAAAGGGTTAGAATTCTGTCCCATGTATTTTGAAATCTAAATTTGAAATTAGCCATGATCTCATTGAAATATCTCTTGATCATTGTTAGTTGTTATAACAAGGAGATATTATTAGCTTTCTCCTCTAACTAATTGTATAATGTCATGCCAAGTCCATCCCAGTTAGTGATAGAGGTAGGTCTTAAACTTCTATACCAATGAATTACTTTTCCTTTGAGTGAAGATGCAAGCAACCTTACAACTACAACATCTTCTATAACTAGGAAAAAAGAGCATACATTTGCAGTGTCTTGAATGTGCTCAATAGGGGTAACTTGATTTTCACTAGTAAAAAATGGTATACTCTTGAGTGCAGCTACATGTATATCATGTTATATGACGAGCTTAAGGAATACCATCAGTGAAAATGACAAATGAAATATTTCTCTACTACTCCATGGATAGGAAGGGTATGAGTATCTTAGTAGAGTGAATGGAAGGTTTTCCAAGAGGAGAGGTATATTACACCCTATGTGTGGAAGATGGAGATGCACACAAGATGGTTTTGCTAATTCTTCTTCTAGGAGACAACTGGAGGTATTAAAAAGATTCTTAAACTACGATGCTATTTCTAGTATGTATTATTCTCATGAATTAGGCACAATGGCTATTGAAATTAGTAGATCTGAGTATTGAGAGCTGCCAGATGTGTATAAACAAGACTCCAAAGGTTTAAATCACTAAGTCACACACTGTACCTTAGAAAAGATAAAATTTTATCTTTCAATACTCATCCCACCCAGCATTCCAAAAAATTTTGGAGCTAAAAATTTCATGCGTCCTGATTAAGGAAGAATAGGGGCTTTGAGGAAACATGGAACTATCTCTAAGTTATGTGACTTATGCTTTGAGATAGACCTTTGGAGAAGGCCAGATTCCTCTACCTATTTCTACTACTAAAACTACTCCTACAAAGGGAAATACAACCACCTATAACTACTCTACAATTCCAAGGGGCCATAGTGAGAAGGAGATATATGAAAGGGAAAAACTAAGCTAAGGGGAGAAGACAACACTAGAAAAAGGGGGAAGAACACACTTAGTTGAGTGAAAACAAAGGAAAACATGCACATGGAGGGAAGAAAACCATGCCACATCTTGAAACAACATTCACACATCCGTCTTTATGGAGAATAATATAAAATGAACCTTCATAGACATGAAAATGCACACCAAACTAGCAACGAAAGGGGAAAGGAAAAAATATGCAATAATATCAAGCTACTTAGCAGATCATAGCCAAAAATATATATTTTATTACTTCTAAAGGATGCAAAATCAATTACAATGGTGGATGAGGTAGGTATCCACATGTAGAATACTATATTTGAGGCCTCCAACTCAAAATGAAAAAGAACTACTCTGAATAATACTCTGTAAAATAAGGGAGTCCAAAATTTTACAAAGAGTAATGCTTTACAATATACCAAAGAATGAGACAGAAAGAAGGGGAGAAGGAGAGGGAAAATCAGATTCAAATTTATACCCACCAATATCAAGCCATAAATTCCTGCAAATGTTCCTATAGCACTGTTAGATCCACCTCCCCATGTATTTTTTTGTTTTGGAAGAAGGAAGAAGGCAAGATCAAATCAAATCAGGGTGGTTGATTTGAAAGAATATGTGCATTAATGTTCTAAGACAAATTTATTTACTTTTAACCAAATAAATCCCATAAAAAATCTTATTTTAATAGCCTAAAGTGTAACCCATATCATTAGCTTTCCAAAAAGACCAAGAGCACATGAATCTGAGCACTATAGTAGAAGTTATGACAATTTGAAGTCTACAATGCAATCTAAACATGCAAGACACGTGGCATGATCTGATCGGATGAAGGATTTGGTTATCGGTTATTTTGTCTTTTATGCCAAGTCAAATGCATTTTTTTGATGTGAGTATTCGATGTGTAGTTGGAATATTTTGATAGGTTGCATGTTTTACACTTTATTTGAAAAGTTACATGTGGCACTAAATGAATGGTGCATAAGGTTGCAATTTGTGAGCATGCAAGAGAAAGAGGTGTAGGAAGGAAGAATGTAGAGGTCTATGAGTGCACATAAGAGAGTGTGTAAGGGATGAAAATAAAATAATGCATATCTACAAAGGTATGAAAGAATGCATGGAGGAATGGGAACACAAGACAAGACATGCAAAAGCAATTGTATGAGGGAAATGCATAAGGAGAAAGTAGAAGAGGAATGAGTGCATGTAAAGAAATGCATGAGGCTCAGGAATGGACAACATGTGCTAGGAAAGCATGCCAGTGACTAAGCCAAAATGGGAGGAAAAATTAGCAGGTGTGCGCAAAGGGGCATAAAACTGCTAAGAATAAAGATGGGTGCACAAGGTTACACACAAAAGGGAAGACAAAAGGAGAATATAAGAATAAATGAGGAAGTGCATGAAAGGGAACAGAGAGAAGGAAAACACATGGAAGAAGTGGGAAGGACATGTGAGGATGTGCACAAAGAACTGTAACCATGTAATTGTGCCAAGGAGAAAAATCAAGAGTGCGTACAACCTACAAAATTGAAGTCAGAACCAGAATGAAACTGTAAGTTGTCTAAATAACCAGGGTTGATGCTACCTAGAATCTACTATATAAAACCTAGGTGCATTGGCACATCACCCAGCCTAAGCTGAGTGCTCACCCAAAGCATGCAAAGGTACTAGGCACGTCTTTAGAGTTGCTTATGCAAGATGTTAGTGTGATGAAGATAAGACATATTCAGACCCATAAGTAAACATAGGCATTTCACAATGCATAATCCAAATCTAAATCTTAGAGAATCATAAATTAAATGTTGATGATGATCCTTATAGATGAACCATTAGAGTTAGAGATGTGTGCTCTAAGGTGATCTCCATATTTTAAAGAATTTGGCTCTTCTCTAGTGGTTGGGGTAAGGTTAGAGGAAAGCATGTAAATGACTAAAAACAAAAAGACGATGCACCAATCTAAGATAAGGGAAAGTGACAGAATAATTTGAAACCTTTATCTAGAATAGTTGAAGGGCTACATAGCATGATCCACTACTCTGATAATGCAAATGTTTGAGGAACTGAAATGATTGATTTATAGATAATAAATGAAACAGGGAAATTCTAAGGGCATCAAACATGATGAATTTCCTGAGTCATTTAGAACTACTTCTCATAAAAGAAATGAAGATTCAGAACATATAAAAATATGATTACATAGAATAAGAACTCTTTATTCATATAGAGAATGGGTACATAAGGCCCATTGAAAGAATAGATTAGACTTCTCTTCTATGACAGAGGCTTACTAAGGCTATACTTTACAAAACATATAGAAATATTTTCTTTCCTCCTTATTTTGCTAAAAAACTCCCCCTCCCTTTTGCTTTCATTTTTTACCTCCTTTATAGGAACTCTTTTCCTCTGCTACTTTCAGATACCAATTTTTTTCTTTCAATTTTGATAAGGCCTTACTCTTACCCTTTTGGCTCCTTCCCCCAATATTTTAAATGCAACGCTACCACTGTCAATATTTTAATTCAGATATGGAATGAATATTTCACTCATTTATAGGAATCTGTGCATTCGCTCTCTACTCGACATTGCTGCTGAGCCTTTGGCCAGTGAAGCTCCCTTTTCTTGCCACATGGAGGGCTTGTGCTCATTTAGGGTCCTCTATCACCAGCCTTATATCAAACATGCAACGGATAGACACGTGGAGAGCTTTCACGAGGTAGACATATCTTTGACTCTTCAAATTTCTTTGGGAGTGACCTCGTTGAACCTTGGACACATGGAGAGATTCTGCGAGTTTGAGGACCCACTTCAAAGTTCCATCTTTGGGGTTGTGCCGATGGGATACATGGAAGAATTATGTGGGCCTTTTCATACTTAGTAACTTTTGGCCTTGAGTGATCAAAAGAATCTAGAGTCGGGGCAACAAAAATGTTTGATAAAAGAGTCTTTATAAAAGAATATAATCATTAAACAATAATTGTAATAAGATTAACCATACATGAAGTAGTTTTAGTTATGTCTAACACCATTATCTAGCCAATATCATCCATTTCATTAAATAGTGTGAAACACAGAAGCTTATTACATTATCAAGTATCACCATAAGTCATGCACGCATTAGATCCAACAACATAAATTTACAATAATTCACACACACTAAACTACATAGTTCAATACATATTTATAGGGGTGGGGACTTTCCCTTCACCACCTATGCACTTCTCAAAATAGGTCGCATGCTGATAATAGCCATGTACCTTTATAATAACATGCTCACATGCAAGTGTGCTAATAATAGATGTCCTATACTTATTGGACGAATTAATCCTATTATTAACTACAACCATGCATGGCACTTATCAGCTGCTCATTCCCAAAATACCATTTTTCGTATCATGCAATTCTCCATCTTGATGTGTGCTCCACACGCTATCTCCAAAAATATCATGTATCCATAAAAATGGCTAAGTCGGAACCAAACTGTTATGATGCACATTTCCTTTCCTATCATTTTACACCTTCAAATTTGCCTTGTTCCCACGCATGTATTATTTGTGTGTCTTATCCTTAGAATAATATAGTTACTACTCAACATTACCCCACACTTAAGTACATTACCATCCTAGAAATGGGGATTCTTTATGATGTTCCCAAATAATAAAGAATAAGAATTGAAAGAATTAAATAATAACTGTATAAAAGAATGAATATTTACTCCGCAACATCCTCTTCTTGAACTGGGAGGATCAACTCTAGATATTCAAGTTTTATTTCTATCTCCAGTGTTTTCCAGTCATCTAGTGTTATCCTTTCTTATCTGGAATATCTATGGCTATGGCATCCAGTGGGTCATGCGTGATCTTTTCTTTCTCATTATACAGTACCCAGACAACATTAGCCATAACATACATCATTCCTTCTAGAAGATCCATCTTCTATGCTACGAACTTCCCAAGCTCATCTATCATCTCCTTATGTAGATCTTGGGTTAGTGTAAAGTCTTCACACTTTTGTTTTACTAGTGCCAATATTTTTGCATGCCCTAAAGTCTCATCTTTCATTGCTACTAGAAATTCATTATCTTAAACCATAGTTCTAGTCCTTATCACTTCTTTTGGTGTTGTACACAAGTTTAGAGCTTGGTATACTATCTTTAGCTCATCCTTTAAAGTCTAGAGAAATGCCTCGTACATTAAAAATTTTCTGATCATAAAGGCCCTTGATCTATACACTTCTTGTTCATCAACTTTTGGTGCAGGAATTCTAAGTGGTCCATCTTCTAGCACCAAATTAACCAAAGTGTGCACATAATGCATAGCAGAAGGAAAATTTTCAGGTACCTTTGGTTCAAGATGAGGCATCTCTTTC
This sequence comes from Taxus chinensis, assembly GCA_019776745.2. Lineage (NCBI taxonomy): Eukaryota > Viridiplantae > Streptophyta > Pinopsida > Cupressales > Taxaceae > Taxus > Taxus chinensis. Next base: position 500,031,061 of record CM034152.1, on the reverse strand, counting down.
AAAATGTAATCACCAATTTCTTCAGCCATGCCAAAAAATGCCTCATTATTCACATTTTCCTTTTCCTTATTTGTTTTTAACCACTCTATCTCTATAGTTTTGTCCTTGTTATCTCCATCAACACTCTAATGGTGGTAGCCTTATCAATATTTCTCCTAGCCACCTCAGCTGATACCTTGACTAAGGAATTGTTGACCTACTCATTAGACGTAAGAGTGGGATTTATAGTCATGTTCCTAGTCAATGGTGCCTTCTTTACTCTTCTTGAGACACATGAATCCTTGCACATATCAAAATCAAGTTCATCCATATGGGGTTGCATGGACCTAGATAGATTTTTTATTGCATGTGTAGTGGCCATATCTAGATCCATCAACTCCCATCCATATAATTCCTTAAGGTCCACTATGCTTTGAAACCAGGCACACATGATTTTTCTTTTGTCCTTAGCATAGCCCATACTTGGCACAACATATTCTTCACTTATCCTTGTTATTTTCCCCTTAGGAACTTGAGCACCAAGGTTTAGAGTTGGCCCTTCTCCTATCTGAGTCGTAACAGGTGCACTGGCCTGCTCACATGAAATTTCTTCTATTTATTTCACCCCTTCTTCTTCATCTCTCATTTCTTCATCCCAAGGCTCCTCTACATATTTCGATTAAACCGAGGTTCCAAGCATGATCTCTTTGGACTCCTCCGCCTCCTCACCAAGCTTCAACTTTCTTATTCTCTTCTTATCAAGTGCTTCTTTATGAGGGGAGAGTCAAGTTGATCTTCTTACAGGATGTGATGTTCCTACACCTTGAGTCCTAGTTCTTTTGAATACCTTCTTAAATTGGTGCTCTTTTGGGACTACATCCACGTCCAAATCCTCTTATGCTTCTTGCGCCTGTGGTGGATTATCTACGTGCTCACTCTCCACTCTATCTATGGGCTGCCTTCAGCCTCTATGGTCAAAGCCTCCACTATCCTCATGTTATTCTTCCTCATCTATCTCTATGGTCACGGAAGGCTTCGGAGATACCACATTCTCAACTATGTGTTTCCCTTAGGCGACCCTGGTAGCATGAACTCATTATCAACATACTTGTTATTCTCCATCCTAGGATTGAGCTGAAGATAGATGAGTGTGGCTACACTGTCACCAATAGCCAAAATTATTGGATTTATATTTATAACATCTAAAATGAGCCTCTCAATGTAGGTAGTCCAACTTGGATAAACGTATGTTTTTATGAGAGTATGGTAGTCACAATCTACCTTGTCTGCGTTGAAGTTCAGATGGCACGTATCAATAAACCTATGAACTATGGCCTATAAGTATCACACTGTGAAGGCATATGGAAGTTTTCACCATGGACTCCATGTCCCATCCTTCATTGTAAAGCACGTGATGCAGAAATGCTGATACACCATGAACTATACTGACTTGCCCACTACCGAAGGTAAATCCTTTAGAATGTGACATTCCTTCTCAAATGCCATGTAAAGTTGGTCATACCATAGTTCTTCCCTTTTATTGAATGGGCCACTCATTGTTACTTCACATAAGTATTTCTTGAACCTCTCTGTGAGGGAATTTTTCTCTATGGGGTATTCCCAAATTTTGTTCTTTGGCCCATCGGGCACTCCAATTTCTACAAAGACAAGAGATAATCGAATAGCGCCAAAAATCATCTTCTCACCTGTGTGCGCTTCCTCATTAATAGTTTATTTAATGTAGCCTACTAAGTTGTATATTTATCCTTGTGACATCTTCACGATATGTAGCCAGATTGTATTTACCTATGACCATCTATCTTGATAATTCAACTTAGTGAGAAGATGCATGTCTTCTTGTACTACATGAAAATTATTTAATTTATCTATGTCTATTTCATGTGGAACCTTAGAGTATCCTAAGTTCTTGTTGGTGGCTATAAAAATTACCTTATTTTTCAAATCACTCATAATATCTGTCCCTGTGTGCTTCAGTCCTGTCAATGTAGCAATCAGGGATGCTGTGATCCTTACCCCTCATCCAACAAAATAGAAAAATTCCCCATGGAATCTGCTCATAAGGCATTGGTATAAATATTATAGTTTTCCAAAATATGGGAGTTCATATAACTGATAAACCCCTACCTTATTAAGAAATTTCTCCCCAACATCATCATATACTGGCATATTGGCCACCTTACACTTGTTGGTGTTCTTGTTCAACAATGCATCCAATTATCCCCTATTGTTGGTGGTGTGGTGGTTATAATCACTTAATTTACATATGTGGATGTGGGAATCCCAATCCCATCTAACTATCACTCCTTCTGGATACTGTAGCTATGAAAAATTTCTCTCAGGAGCAATTTTGACCTCAACTTCCACTTTTTCTTCCCCTTCATACTTATTGCAGGTGCTTTCTTTGGTGCCATTATAAAAATCCTACCTTTTATCTTCTGTGTCGAGTAAGCTCAAACCCTAGTTTGAAACCACATGCCCTAGCTCCTTCTCAATTCTTCTTCTACACTCAAACCCTTCATCAATGGGGACGTAATCCACTTCTACGCACAAATCCACTCTGCAAGTCTGGTTTCAAAACTCTCCACACCTCAACATGATTTTCTTGGCTCATTCACACTTAGCTCACTTGAATAATTGTGATTACAAAGGTAAAAATGAACCCGCATCATGTCCTTATATATATTTTCAAAAATTTAGTGCATTTATTACTCCTTCACCTACCACCAATCCTCTCATTAATCAACCATTTTCCCAATTTCTGCATGGTAGACCTTCACGCCCCAACTATAACCTTCTAGCACACCTTCCTACCTTCTGGCTACAAAATTCTCTTCTACGTGCTTCCATGCAGTAAAGTACCTCACCACTGCGCCCTCCTCTAGTAGTTTCTATGGCCGTTGCTTACCTCGCGTTATATTTTTCACTCATTTATTTCCATATATGGTCTTCTTTGGGAGCAATTTCTTTCTAGCAGCTTCCTTCCATCTTTAAATAGAACCTGAAACAGTATGTTCTTATGTGTACCCATTTTTTAATAACAAATAACAACCACCTCACACTAATGGTATGTACAGTCTTCTACGCATCAAAATACTTCAAATTGTAATTAGCTTCTAGAATGTAAATGTGCTTATTACACAAAAAACCAAACTAAATTGAAAAAACATAACAAAAAAGAAGGAAATACATTTAAAGAAATATAGAAAGGGAAATCTATACTAAATGAAAATAGTTCCTTATTACAAACACTAAGAAGACTTATTTATAGTAGGGCTTCAACCTACTCCCATTAAAGTAACCATGTAACCATATTCCATTAAGCACCTCTAACTGACAAGCACCTGATTCAAGGATGTGAGTGATAACAAACAGTCCCAACCAATGCACTCTAAGTTTTCTTAGATGGCGTAGAAACTTGGAATCATAAAGGAGTACTATATGTACAACCTCAATCTTCTTGGCCCTGATGTGTCGGTCATGTCATGCCTTCTTCCTAACATTTTCCTGCTTCTAACTCCAACATCCTATGACGCGCCTCTCACCAACTGTATTAACTTGTTAATTCTTTATTCTAGTTTTTGTTCATCAGCTAGACCTCTAGCACATGTAATTAAAAATGATGGTAACATGAATTCCATTGGAAGAAATGATTCTATGCCAAACACCAACTGAAAGGATATGACCTTATTCAACCTCTTGTAGGTTGCTCTATAAGCCCAAAGTACAATAGAAACTTTATCATCCTAATCTTTCCTTCCAACATCACAAATATTTGTCAAGGTCTGGCTCAATATCTTGGTGAAATCCTCAGTAGTCCCATTTTCTTATGGGCGATAAGGTGTAGTCTTGTGCTGCATAACCATAAATTCATCCAACAATATCCTGATTGTTTCATTCAAGAAGTGTGTTCCCTCATCACTTATCAAGCTCACTGGACAACCATACTAGCAAGAGTATTCTCTCATAAGAACTTGGCTATTGTAGTTGTTGTACAATCCTTTTTAGGTGCTATGTTTTCCCACATTTTAAGATAATTTGTACAAGTGATGATGTAGTGTGATCTGGTTCTATGTGTGGCTGGGGAAATAGGACCCACAAATTCTATAGCCCATTTTTCAAATGGCTCTACAATAGTAATAGGCCTTAAAGGAATTTCATCTCTTTTACCAGGTTTGACAAGGCACTGAAAGTGATCACACAGCTTACAATACTCTTTACAATCCTTGTACAGGGTCTCCCACCATAATCCAACAAGTAGAATCTTGCATGTAGTGACGTTACATGCATAGTGCCCACCTATAATACCACCATGAGCCTCTTCCATGATATATGTGTGCTCATGTTCCAGTACACACTGACACAATAATTCATCTCAACCTAGTTTGTATAAGTCACCACTAATCAACATGAAGGGTGTAACGTGAATTATAAGTTATTTCTTCTCTAATTCTTTCATTCCTTCTGGTGCCATACCTGTGTGTAAAAATACAACAATATCATCTAATTATGAAGGTGCACAATGTAGCCTATACAAATGTGCATCTGACATTGTATCTTAAATTGTCTGTGCATCTTCCCCTGATTGAATTCTTGACAAGTGTTCTAGGCTAGAATTACTTTTACCTGGTTTTACCACGATTGTAAAGTTAAATTCTTGGAATAAGAATGCCCATCGACATATGTGCCCCTATAAAATAGGCTTATTTACCAAGTATTTTAATGCCATGTGATCAGTATAAAACCTAAAAGGTGTTGCTAGCAAATACTTTCTAAATTTATGCAGTGCATAAATCATCGACAAGGCCTTGTGCTCTATAGTTTTGTAATTCTGTTATGTAGGAGTCAACTTTCTACTAGCAAAACAGATAGGATGATCTATAATACCTTCTCTAGGATGAGCTAACATAGCACCAATGGCTATTCCAGAGGCATCCAAATGTACGTTAAATGGCTGGTTCTATGAGGGAAAACACAAAATAGGCTTTGTAGTAAGTCTCTCCTTCAATGCCTCAAACGCGTACTGTTGTGGTTCTCCCTAATAAAATTTCCCTTTTCCTTTTAGTAACTCTTCCAAGGGCTCAAAAAGCTTCACATATCCTTTGATAAATTTTCTGTAATACCTAGTGTGGCCCAAGAATCCATGCACCTCTCTCTGACTAGTAGGCTCTTTTAGGCCTACAATAACTGCAACGTTAGATGAATTTACTAACCAACCTTCCTTACAGATGATATGCCCTAACAAAGTTCCAAAATTTGTAGCAAACACATACTTATTGATGTTTAAAGATATGTTTAACTATCTACATATTTCAAAAATTTAGCACAAATTGTCACAATGATCCTTAACAAGCACATATACCATCCAATCATCCAAGTAAACCTGCAAGAATTTTTGAATAAAATCTTGGAATACGTGAACAGCTATGCACGAAAATATAGCATGCACATTTTTCAAACCAAAGGGCATCAAAGTATATGCAAAACTTCCACATTCAGTGGTGAAAGTTGTTTTCTCTTGATCTTCCTATGCAATTCTAACCTAATGATACCCAGAGAATCCATCTATAAAAGAGTAAACTTTGTGCCCTACAATGTCTTCTAATATTTCCTCGGTGACAGGCATAGGAAATGGATCAATCACCCATACAACATTTAGCTCTCTGTAATCCACACAAATCCTAATATGATCATATTTATTTATACTGATTACCATGGGGCTAACACATTCTGATTCTTCTAGGGGCTTAATGATGCCAATTTTAAGCATTTTGTTAATTTCTTCTTTAACTTTTATGCGCAGGTTCGGGTTCATCATATAAGGTCTCTTCCTGATTGTGTGCGCTCCTTCCTTTAGCTTAATATTCATACCACCTAATGAATCATGCAATCCTTTTAACTCATCGTATCCATTAAGGAATAAATCTTGAAAATATCATAGTAACTCAATTATCTTTGCCACTTAAGAATCATACCAATTATCCCCAACTATTGCCTCCTTAGTTTCAACATCCATGCCAATGTTCACTTTCTTTTTCTTCATAGGCTCATGATAGGTGCGCACCTTTTTATCCACACTGTCTAACACTTCACACATACCTACTGAATGATCTATGTCCAAATCATCTAATTATTCATCATCAACTATGTAGACCATCTTTCCTTTCTCCTTTTCAACATCTGTATCATCTACTTCATCAAAAAACACTCTTTGTTATTCCTCACCAACTAACTCTTGAATGAGTTCTTTGGCCTTGGCACTATCTCTCATAGCTAATTTCTCCTTTACCTATAATGCCTCTTTTACCAAAGGTTTAGTTGAGAAGTACTCAAAAGTATGGGTCATTCCTGCAATTAAGTCTTTCCAATTTCTAGTTTCCCTATGCAGTTCTGCATAAACATACCAAACACGTGTGAAACATTACAAAGTGGAATAAAGTTTATGAAATCAAAGTGAAGGTGGTAAAACTTACTTCTCCACTATCTAGACTCTCTCACACTACTAAACGTGGTGCTGAACATGTTGATTACCATGATATATCTAGATTTGAGTAGGCACATTTCTCCTCAAGAATTGAGTGGTTAGAGGAATTATGACTTCATTCCATTCTATGAGATTATCCCTTTGAACAATCCACCAATACACTATTGTCCCACACAGGGTATACACTAACATATTTCTTATTTCAACTTGATCTATCCACTATTCCTCCATGGCGTGTAGGAATACCATAGGGTCTCATTCTCCAGTATACCGGGGTACAAATTTTTTACCTATCCTCCTAATACAATGAGGTTTTCTCCTCCATGCAAATGTGATTCTTACTTTGTGCCCAACTATCTCATAGATGCCATGTGTGAAAATTTCATAAGCAATAATTGTAGTATCACTAATAGAATTTGTATCTTCCCATTAGAGGATTCATTCCTTAGATGGCTCAAGTACTTCTGGATCTCAAATAACACACACATAAATTCTATTTAGGTCTTCCTCACTCAATGATTTAACATAAGGTGCATACTTCCCATCTGTTAAAGGGATAATAACTCTTTCTTCCTTATTCTCAAAAATTATATACCCCTTGTTGAACTGTAGATCAACATTATTTTCATAACACCAAGGGCACCCAAGTAGAGCTGGGAAGTGGCCTACTTCTACAATTGCTAAGACCTCAAAGCCCCTAGTGAACTTGGCCCCTTGTATAGTAATGTATGCATCCTTTAAAACTTTGATAGGAGTGGCCTTAGTTTTATTAGCCATAAATAGTACATTAGAGGATGGCTGCAATTGAGGTCTACCCATCTGTACCCATGCATCTAAAGTAAGCACATTCACTTCCATGCTTGTGTCAATTAATATATTGCTCAAAATCCATCCATCCAAAACAACATTCAAAATGTTTTCCTTATCATAATCCAAGCTATGAGGGGGAATATTAACATGTAGGATTTTCTGTCCATTCTCAATACTTGTGCACAAAGTGTTCCCCTTTAGCCAATTCCCTAGTAATGGAATGATATTATCCTTGCGCAACATCTTGCATACCTCTTTCAAGTCATCAATATTTGATTGGAATGTCTCTGCCATCTTCTTTTGTTCCGACTTCTATGACTATTCCTTTAAATACTATATTTCACCCTGAAGAGTTTTGAGTACCTCTATGGTCTCCTTATAAACATGCTTTTGATGTATAGGATCTAAGTACCTTGCATGTAAAAATTCCTCCTTAATAATGGTAGGCTTTTGTTGTAACGTCTCTCAGGTGTGTGTAACTTCAATGTGTGTAGTAATCTTCATGGGTACTACCTTAGTTTCTGGTGCCAACTTTGGCATCCACTAATTTTCTATGGTGTGTTGTATTCTAACCATCCATGCACCCTTGTTATCTTATTTATGCTTCTTACTAAGATTCTCATATAAGTCTGGGCATTCCTCATAGTTATGATTCTTCGCATAAAAAGAACACGTAATATTCTGAGGACATTCACGCCTGTAGTGGTCAAGACATCCGCATGTAAAAAAAATTCTGCAAGGAAACTCACCTCATCCACCACAATGGCCTTAGCCCCTAAATACACCACGGTATCCTTGACCTCTACCACGAATTCCTTTAAAACGCCCTTCATTGTGATCATAACACACTTGAGTGTGATGATGCTCATGGTGCTCACTTTTACCTTTAGAGTTATTTGATACTCCTGTTTGTCACACACTAATATCTATGACATCATGTATCTAACTAATCAACCTGTAGTCTTCTATATTGTGAGTTGTGGACTAAAAAATATTACAATAGCAAGATACATTCTTTCTTATCACATGTTGTAATAATGACAAGTGGCTTGCATCATGGTCCAAATTACAAATCTCACAGTTTAGCAAAAATGAACATACTAACCTCCAAGGACAACTATACTTAGTGTGCCCTTCCACTTCAAAATATGTACACCGAATCCTAGTGTGCATCTCATGTGCCGAATTTTCTAATAGTTTGTCCAACTACTTTGCCATAGCTGCAATCTATGCTTCTAGGAATGGGCTCACTCCAATGTCTATACTTCTGACTGCCTCAACACGCAAAGTGGCTTCAATTACTTCACACGGATCCGTATATGTCTTATGTGACAACACCCTTCTAAAAGGTTTGATCAAGCCCCCAAAAAACCACTGTGCATGTTGTCTTTCATGGATAGCATACAAAAGTTTTGAGAATAGTGTCTTGAAACATGCATCATATTCCTAAATGATTTCAGTAGTGCCCTGCTTAATATCCTTGAGTGCACTTATACTCTTTCTCTTGAACTTAGGGATATGAAACTTCTTAAGATAATCTTATCATAATGTTTCATAATCTATGCAAGTCTGATTAGGGTCAAAATTCCTGTACCAACTGTGAGCGCATCCTTATAACATAGTTGCAAACTAACTTTCCTTGTGCTCAGAAGCCGTGATTCCTTTTGTGTGCCATAGTATCTCACACATGTGCATGTGTTCAACAACATTTTCTATTCCCCTATACTCTTGAAGTTGAAGTGACATCTCCATGTAAATATTCTGGGGTTGGTGCGGAACCTACCCACCTGATCCAGAACCTCATGTGTTACCTCTACCTCTAGAACCACAAGATCCACTAGAAATAGAGCCTCATATGCCCGCTGATCCTCCTCCTTTAGCCAAAAGTGGACTAGTGGAAGTACTTCCCTATGTACCAATAGTGGTAATAAACTAAACTCCTACAGTCTAGGAGGTGGTCTAATCCCAGAAGTGATTCCAAAATTTTGCGCACTTGAGTTTGTGCCAATGATGTGCTTGAAAAGGTACCTCCAAATAACAAAGAAGACATTTTCCTCACCATAGATGAAATTTCTACTTGATTTATTCCTTTTCTAATACTCCCTAAACTAGCTTGCCAATTCTTGGTTATACTAGATACTGGAAAACCAAACACAAGGGCTAGGTTACTAGATAGATTCAGATGCATGCTTGTGGCTTATGTCATCTCTGCTAGCATGATCCCATTTAAGGCTAATGAGGGTTCCCTATCATGCTTCCCTAAATGGGGGAGTTCCCAATGCTCTGGCTCCATGGCTTCTACGTGAGCTCCAAATCCTTCAAGATCCATCTCTCTCCTCAATGCCATCCACTCTGCAATATTACGATGCTTCTTTATCTCCTTCTCACGCACCTCATTGTACTTAATCTTCCTTTCTTTCCTTTTCCTCTCTACTTTTATTTCCTCCATCCTTCACCAAACCTGCTCCTACCCCCATGCATGGTAGGGTTTAGCTAGCCATCAAATTTTGTTCCAAGATTAGGGTTACCATCAAGATTTTGATCGCTAGTGGAATGCCTTGCAAATAAGTTCCCTTGGGATAATGTAAAAGCTAGAACTTAGCTACCTCTGGACAAGACTAAGTGGAAATTGATTACTCCAAAATATAGTTATTTAAAAAACCACAAAAACAAGTATCCACAACACGTGTCCAAATCAGATCAACATCATAGAGGGCCTGAAATTCTTCCTACATCTAGAAAAGTGTGCGATACCTCCATTACTTTTAGATACATAAGAAAATAACCACTCATACATCTCTACCGAAAAGATAGCAAAGAAGATCTCATACAAGCATTCATACACATTCTGCTCCACCCACACATGTGCGTCAAACTCAAATCCATTGCCAAACCTCTGAGTGTACTCTTCTTCCAAATATTTTATCCACTCCTCAACACTTTATAAGGTCAACCAGTACGTTTTCATCACGAAAAATCTTGAAAACAACTAAAAAAGAGGTCCCAGAAATAGAACCAATGATGCAGCTTAGAATATACTGTATAAAACCTAGGTGCACTTGCACATCACCCAGCCTAAGATGAGTTCTCACACGAAGCACGTAGAGTTGCTTATGTAGGATGTTAGTGTGATGAAGATAAGACATATTCAGACCCATAAATAAATAAAAGCATTTCACAGTGCATAATCTAGATCTAGATCTTAGAGAATCATGAATTAAACAATAACTGTAATAATATTAACCATACATGAACCAGTTTCAATTATGTCTAACACCATTATCCAGCCAATATCAACCATTTTATTAAATATTGTAAATAAAAAAACTTCTTACATTATAAAGTATCACCATAAGTCATGTGCGCATCAGCTCCACCAACATAAATTTATAATAATTCACACACACTAAACTACATAGTTCAATACATATTTATAGGGGTGGAGACTTTCCCTTCACCACCTACGCACTTCTCAAAATAGGTCGCAAGCTAACAATATCCACGTGCCTTTATAATGACATGCACACATGCAAGTGCGTTAATAATAGATGTCTTATAATTAACTGGAAGAAGAAATCCTATTATTAACTTACAACTGTGCATGATCGCTTTTCATCTCGCTCGTTCCCATAATACCATCTGTGTGTCACACAATTCTTCATATCCCGATGTGTGCTCCGCATGTTATATCCAAAAATAGCCCTGTATCCATAAAAAATAGCTACGTCTCAAGCCAAACGGTTCTAGCGCGCGTTTCCTTTCCTATCATTCCTACACCTTCAAACGTGCATCTTGTTCCCTTCTGCACAAATCTTTGGTGTGTCTTATCCTTAGAGACAACATTTTGTCTGCTCAACAAAACTACTTATTTTGGACTCAGGATACATAAGATCAATTTATATGGAAATATTATTTCCTGATCATTTCATATCGTTTTCACTCAAAGAGGCTATATCCAAGCTATGGTCCAAACTTCGTTAGGAGATATTGGCAAATTCAATGTAAAAGAGAAGATTTAGAGATCACAGACAAATACAATAGTCCAAAGGCTTCATATACCATTTTACTTTGGTGGTATCATAATTGAAAATCAATTCCTTTTCAAGCTTCATTGTTATCATCAGATGTAAAGGTCCCTTATCCACTCACAATGAGTTGAATTTTTTGAAAAGTTCCATTTAAACGATTTCAATGAGTGGATTTATAGAATATCACTTTTCCACTTTGTTAGGTAGAAAAAGAAGTGTAGATAGGTAGAATGTCAGGGATTAAAATGTAGAAACACACAACACATTACACCCCCAAAATACTTATTGAAGTTTTAATGCTTTTTTCAAGGAACGAGAATGGCCTTCAATGCATAGAGCTTCCTTGAAAAATTACATCTTCTCAAGAAAAATGGTACCTCAAAAGGAGCCTGTTTGTTGAAAGTTATAGACAAGTGGAAGAATATTTGAGGACTACTAAATCTTTCCTTGGAAAACTCTTTTTTCAAAATGATTAATTCAGAGTTTTCTGCTTCTTTAACACTTCAAAAACCCCGAAATGCACTAAGTCAATTTTTTTGGCTTGCTAAGGACATGTGTCAAGGGAACCTGAAACTAGTTGAGCATGTGTCAGACCCTGGAAGCTTGTTGAGCATGAATCCAGAACCTATTAAGTTTGTAACTGTAGACATGTGCCGGAACTCGAAGCTTGTTGGGCATGTGTCAGACACCCTCTAGCTTGTTGAGCACGAAGCTAAAAGTCTGAAAGTACACTGCAAATTAAATCTAGGTAAGGTAGTTGGGGGAGGGGAAATTAGAAATAGTAATTATGAACTTATTTCTTCTTATGTGTCGTAGATGTTCTGAAGTCCCAAAAACTGAAAACACTAGGCCTAAGTAATGATTACTCTTTGTGGGATTCAGAGGTTTGGCCATCATACTTGACAAAATATGTCATACAGGTAGTCGGAGATTCTCTCAAAGTCCATAAATTGTCTACACAAAAAACTAGGCTAGTTGACCCATTTTCAGAGGTATTATACCGCACTATCTACAAAATATTAGTTGAAGTTTCAATGACGTTAACATAAAGTCTCAAATATGGGGGGCCTATAAAGTTCTAGGTCAAGATTTTTGACAATATTAAACACCTCCAAAAATTCTTCCAATACACTGTGTCAGAGTTTAGCACATGTCAAACACCCTAATGGATATTATCCCTTCAGATTAATCATGAGATTGTAAATAATGCCATAACTAATGAAAAAAGACATAGTGTTTTACCAAGACACACTTTTACTCTGGATACACATACCTCAAAGTTTTTGCCAGAATTATCTAATAAATAATGCTTGCACACATGATAGTTGAATGAGATCTTGAAGAACAATCTAACAAGTAATGCAATATGAAATTCAACTGCACAAACACAAGAATGGTTGCAAAATGGGTGTTGAACTCTGCCACATTGAGCTAAAGTGGTGTGTACAAATATGAGCATTAGTATAACTCTTCCATGAGAATATTCCCACGGTAGTTACATTCTAGAATGGCGTCATGTAATTGCTATGACACTCTATTAGACATAATCAAGGCACATGATCCCCATAGTAACTCTTATGACACTTTACTGCCACCTAAGCAAGGATGAGTCACCGTCTGTAGGAAATATTCCAAGTAAATAACTAAATATAAGGAGCAATAATAAGGGCCTACACTGCACAAATGCACTGGGAAGACCAATAAGTGAGAATCTAAAGTGGACAACTCAAGTAGATTCGTGGTTAGAGCCTTGCTACCATTTTACTTGACGAATTCAATTTTGGACTCCCAATAACTGTAGCACATCCTCCACCCTGGATTATTATAAGCTTGTCATAGTTTTGCAATTACTAACCTCGATATGGTGACATTTTTCTAAAATGTATTTTGAAGTTACTTTCTTTACATGCGAGGTTCACAATTCGTCAACACGCTAGGACCTGGTGATCTTGGAGTCTCGACTCCCCGTGCCTAAATGTTGGTAAGCTCTTAATGGGTTTTATATTCTGGTGTAAATATCAAAATTTATTAAGTTAAGCATAGATGTGTTCAAAAAAATGAAGTACTATTTTGTTCAAAAAATTAAACTTGTCATCCACATTTACTGTATGAGATCTTGACCCTAGGTACACATTCAAGTGCTTTCCTAAATTCTCCCTGCATATTTTCCCCTAGAGAGATAAGCATTCCAAAGCAAGGGTGATCAATAGTGCCACTTCCTAACTAGGTACTTTCAAGATATTTATATAAACAAATTTAACTCAGTATATGAAGGGATCTAGTATTAAAAAAGATAAAATTGAGTAAGTCACTATTAGGGGATATGTAGACATAATAGCCTGAGCGGGGTCTAATCTGTGGATATAGTGTCTTGAATACACAACACCCAATAATTGTCATGCATAATGTACTTGGTGATCCAGTCATTTTTGTACATGACAAGTACCCAATCATATCATGCCATATAAAATTTGCCTTTTTAGAAATTTTCAAATGTTCACCCATTATCACCCATGATCAAAGTAGATAAGGTCCCAATCAAAAATGTAAATGTAATTAAAATTAGAAGGATTTTAAATACAATGTCAAAATATATCTGGTTCCCTCCAATTCAACATCTCAAAAAAATATCATTAGTAATTTAATGAAAGACCTTAAACTACATACTGGTGAAAAAATCGGGTTCCCACATTTTATAGAATTTATGGGTATGGGCCCCCTAACTTAAAGTAGCACCACTATTTTAAGAGAAGAGACCTATAATACCTCCTGCATATTTTACTACACTTAATTTATAAAGCTCTCCTATAATCTGAGAACTTCTTTGGTATTATCTTTGTGACTGTCAAGAACATGGGTTATGGATAAAAAACAAGTTGCAAGATGCAATAAAAGCCTAGGCAGCGTTTGGGCTACTGCCTTCAAGTTGACTCCCAACACCGTTTGATAATTGACGGACAAGACTCCGCCGTATGCTTGATTATAATTTTTGGCGTATATATCCTCTTTTGTAACAAGGTAGCGTCCCTGCATTATTTACGCCGACGGTCGTCAGCTATTAACCGTCAAAAAATAGCCTGAGCAGTTACGTCGTAAACAGTGGCAATCTAGTGCAGAAGCGTGTAGGAGATTGCCGTGCTAGAATGATTTAAAAATCAGCTACGGTCAAACCGTCATGTGACCCTGCTTTAATATCAATACCCTTTAGCTCGTTCGTCGCCGTCACAGTTTGACATCTAAAAAGAAGAAAATGTAAGAGCCTATCATGCCAATCCAAACGCAGCCAAATCAATACACATATACAATATTAATTGAAAAGTTTCTTTTAGGTAAGTGACTCTAAAGCCTATATACTAATATTTCAATAGTTTCATTAAAAATTCATAAGAATTTATTTAGCGTGGGCACGAGAATCATAAGGTTTAAAAAGAAAATTTCGTTGGGGAGGGAGGAGTAAAAGGCAAAGAGAATCTAAAAGTACATCATTGTCGGAGGGGGGGCGACAGGGGCCCAGATCAGATTTGTTCTCAAGTTGTAAATGCAAGTTCCAATGTCTCGATGGCTATGCAAAGGGATTTGGTAATTATGTTATGCCCATTGATAGTAAAAATTTATGTTTTAGGGCCTCTAACATCATTATCTATTGGGAAATTATGTGATCACATTCTTTGCATGGGCATTGGAGTTTTCTTTATACTATAAGCATGCATTGCCACATCGAGGTCTCAATCACTCCATGTCAATCAATCAACAGCTTTAATTGCAAGGAATTGTAAAACTATCTGTGAGCCTATTGTAATTCAATTTATAGTTGTATGTGATTAATGCATTTATAGACTCATTGTACAAGTGATCAAAATATTGAATAAAAAAGTACCTTATACTTACTATTGTATGGTGTAACATGATGTCCTATTAAATAAAGTGTTATTGAATTCTCAAAATAAACCAACAAAATTAATTAAATAATCTTTAAGAAACCAATGAGCTCAAAATTTCAATATTTTGAGTAAACAAAAATATCATATTTCCAGGATCGGGTATGTAAATGCAAAGGATAATCAGGGCTTAGGGCTTGTGGGATTAGAATGTGGGTGGGTGGCTAGCTTAGAGCGCTCACACCCCACCATTAGGGCACACTATTAAGCCCTTGGGGTCAAATTTGTGTGTGATTAAAAAATAAAAAATAGAAGATTAAAATGTCACACGCACATCCATGCTAAATCTCATCCCTTATCTACTTATTGGTATGAATGCCTATTGACACAGATTAATAGAAATTTTAATAAAAGTTACTATCCTTTAAGTAAAAAGTGTTCCTGATATCTTAACATGTCTAGGGTCATATAAATTTGATGGTAGGTCCCAATTCATGTATTCACCATTTTAAGTTGAAATGGGTTATTTAGTTGCATGGATGATGTACTTGCAAACAGTTGAAGGTAATTGCATCTCTTCCAACTGTATATATTTATGGAGTATAACCATGCTGCTTAGTTCTAGGTGGTACATCTATAACTAATAAGTTCATATTAGGAGGGATATGCTGAAATATATGGTTGTTAAAAAACTCGCATTTAAAATAAATATATTGTTTCTTGGTCCATTGTCTAATAGTTGTGATAATGTTTATATGATGTTACAAAAAATCACATAACAATATTATTAGCTACACGTTTGTAGCATTCAATTCTTAACAGTATGGAGTTTTAATACCTATTTGTTTGAATCATTATGTATATGGTAACATGCTTATGATTTTGATTGTGAGAAAATATGTAATATTGTCTTAAAATTTCCAACGACTACTTTTATTCTAGAAGTGCTACAATAGGTGCACATAAAATTAAATGACATTTCCTATAGGTAATTGAACTCCTCTTAAAGTTGACATCCAATAGATATATGAAGTTAAGAGGCTTGTCTATGGTTCAAACTTATTAGTGTTTTCTAAAGGTCCTGTTGACCTGAATCACAAGTAGATGACTTAGTAACACGTCGATAAAAAATCTTAACACAATTTTATCTAAGAAGTATGATCCGCATTATGCTGGGTATTAGGAATGTTGAGGTTGAAACATAACTAAAATTAGTTTCCTTGGGTATGTTTGGCTACCAGTATTGTACACCCCTCGGGACTATAGCACCCAATCTCTTAGGGAAATACTCAAAAAATTCGTTAGGATGAATTTTTTTTTATGGGATATGTTGTTTGTGGCTAAGGATTTATCTAAAATTATCTTATGTACCAAGATTTTGGGATGATTAGGAGGAACATACAGAGGGGATGGCCTATTCCTGCTACTATTGGTCCTACCTAAACCAAGGTGAGAGGACCCTTAATATAACCTGAATGGAAGAAGAATATTTTTGTAGTATGTTCTTATTAATTTGTAAATTATGGGTCAATATGGGATGATTATGGCCATGGAAGTAATATTTACTCGCAAGATTTGTCATAAGAATATTACATATACTCACTATTTCAGACATAGGTTACTAGACAATGGAACTTGGTTTTTGTGCATCATTGTTTAAGAATTAAGGTGTAATATATTTTTCAAGGATTCCTATATTAGAAAAAAAGTATGGTAGGATGAATCTTATAGTTATGGTATAAATGGTGGGGTGGTGAGATAGGTTTGTTTTATGGAAACAATGGGAAACAAATGATGGTCAATTCTCTGAAACAATGTATTAGTAATCACTAGGAAATAATACTTTTATAGAAACGTAGTGAAATGAAAGTTAAGTAACAAAAACTTATAGGAAATATTTGCATTCATTGATACCAAATAAACACAAATATTTCCAAACAATGTTCAAAAAAATCAACAAAAACGATCATGTAATATTTATAACAAAATCTTCATTGCCTTTATTTCATACACTAAAGATACACTCTAAGGATGAAAAAAATCACTCAAAAAGATGGTGTTGAAATATTTTTTTTATAGCCAATCAAATATTCAGATAAAATTACTACAAGATAATATTGATTTAATGATGAAAAAAAATGCAAAAACCAAGGGACTGATCCTAGTGTACTATATATAAATGCCACAAAGACAGATGATGCCAAAAAAAAGTTAAGATAATAATCTTTATTCAACATACAGTTGATACAAAAAACACCATACTATAAATCATAAGAAGGCATATTAATTCAAATTTTCAATTCCTTTGATATTAATGGGGACAGGGGAATTACGGATTGATTAATGTATTTAATTCTTGGAAATGTTTTTATTTATACAGTGGTGATGATTGATTGATTGAGAAAACCACACCACCAACTTAGCAAAGGAGTCCAAAATTCAACTTTCATATAAAGTCCAAAATTCAATATTTCATATGCGTTTCTATTGAATAATATGAGGGTAGTAGGTTAATAACAAAGTACAACAATTTTTTCTCAACTTATCAAATAAAAACTCCCTCCCCTTTTAGATGAGGAAATTGCCCTCCTCCTCCCCTCATATTATACAAAAAACTTGATGAAGCCCCATCAATTTCCCCCATAAATTAGTAAGAAAATAACCTTTTTACACAACAAAGGATCTCAAGTTCCTATCAAAATGGAAAGAAAATAAATATTTGTCTAACTGAACATATCTATTGTGATTACTAAGTCGGGGGGGAACCCAACTTTCATTTTTGTGTCAGATGTGGCTGTGTTGTAGGATATTTTTTCTTGTGTTTCCCAATACTTTTATGTCTTGTTCATCATGTCATAGTCACACATGTCCTTAGTCACCAACCATTTATTGTCTGTGTGCCATTATTTTAACTGACTTGATTACCAAATTTTTGGAGAATACGTGTGTCAGGAAATCCCATGACTAGGATATTCATGTTAACTTGAGGTTGCCCTCTTAAATAATTGTTTAATCAAGCCAAAGATTAAATGTTTGAAAGACACCCATTCCTACCCTCCCCTTTTTAATATGTTCCGAACACTCAACTGATCTTGCATTCAAATCCTGACAGATTAATTACAAATATTTCTGTAGGATTCCTCCTCTTAAAAATTAACACTACTCTTATGAATTTCAGTTCCCTTTAGTGTTAGAAGTGAAAAGTTTCTTGCTGAAGAACACTGTCATCCCTTTCCACCAATGGTTAAATGGAACTAGGAGAAAAATTGAAGGAGCTTTCCTAAATCTTTACATGTAATTTGTAATATTTCTTGCTTGAAGTGACGATTTTTCAATAGTGTTCATGGTTTAAACCAAGAAAGCTCTACATAAACATTAATACAACATAGTGTGACCAAATTTAATGAGAAAAAATATTATTACAAGACTCGCTTCTTCTTTTTATTACTAATTCTATTTCATCATCTATTTTACATAAAGATCATCAAATGAATCCCTTCTTATTGTATTTCCTAATTTTAATTCATCATATTGTGTCACTAGAGTCGTTGTAAACTCTAGAGAAGATGAAGAGAATTTGGATTCATTTATAGGCCATTATTAATGAAAATACCATACGTTATATCACACACATTACTCACAAAGGAGATGGCAGAGAAAACTAAATCACACCTAGTTTTCTAGTAGTTCCTACAGGCTCAAGCTTAAGGGGGACATATCCTCAATTTCTCAGAGAATGGATTGATGTGAATGAAATAGAGAGAAAAGGATCAACATTTTGAAAACTCTTCTGTGTGTGAAGTCTTCCCCTAAGGAAATATATGTAGGCCTCCAACCTCATTGAAAATACAAATGGTCCACAATTGATCTAATTGGTGCCAAAAAAAGTTGGTCTTGCTAAGATAATTGAGTGCCTGAGCAATCTATAACATCCAACTTTTTTTTTCTCGTTGGGCACCCCCCCCCCCCCCCCCCCCAAGGTCTATCTCAATAGAGGAGTTTGTTAACCTTATTGAATGGGGTCTTCTTCTGGGAACAAATTGTGATTGATGCCCAATTTTTTAGAAGCCAAAGAGAAAGAATCAAAGGAAGTTATGGCCAAGGCATGTATCATGGATTAGTAAGGAGAGTAAAATATGTTTAGGAACTAAGAATCACAAAGGAGTTTGAGTTCAGAAGAAGAAAGTGTTAGATCATCTCCTGACTTTTGTTAGAGGAGTTTATTAGTATCACTGACAATATCTTAGTTCCACAAAACCCTTTTTGTATTATTTGTATACCAAAATAGCTATTTAAATTTCAAGGGAAGGGTCCCATATAGAATACCCATTTATATTAGTATATAAATGATGTTACAAAGTTGTTACAAAATATTCTCACATGGACTTCTTTCTTCAATTGATGCATCTTTTCTTGATTTCTTCATTTTTCAGTTATACATAATTTTAAAAAATATGTTAATGAGGAACTATCATCAGGTCCAAAATGAAATATAAATAAGAGTCCTATTTTCGTAAGACTTTATCAAATCATTCAGAACAATTTTATTCTTTTTCATTTCCTTTGTCACTGTGGTTCCCATATCAGGTATTCTACCCCCCCCTCCCCTTTCTCCGTAGCCTTCTCTTTCCCACCACGTCCCCTGCCCCTCAAATGAACATCCATTTGAAAAGGTTTGAGTAGTTTAAAAAATCCTGATAAACTAGCATCTGTTCATCTTTGAGGTTTTTCTTGAAATATTTGCAGTAAATAGTCATCCAAATCATGTATCCATATGTTGATCTAGGTCTAGATGGTATCATCCGCCCAATTTTGGAGTCTACTTCAGAAATGGATGTCCCCTATTTGTCTAGTATCGTGCCTGGTTGGTCAGTTCATTATATTTTCGTAAAGTTTTAATTCTCAATTGGAGGCCCCCTCCCCCCTCCCCCTCATAGGTATTTTTGTTCCCCATATGGGTTAGTAGGAAAAATACCTAATATCCACCAATGATCACCATTTGATTATTTCATCAAGTTAGGTAGCTTCAGTACCAATAATTAACTCATCCTTGCATGGTTTCCATCCTTCCTTCTTCTTCTAGCTACTCAGACAAATGCGTATATCACTCCGAAGTGCTTCTTATGAATTTTTGCCTTCTTGGAAGGAGAATCTCCTTTCCTTTTCTATAGCATTTATGTATCCTTTACTCATCCTACTACTTTAGGCCTCTGGGTTTAAACAATGAAATTCTTGGCCTTGCAGTAAGAGGTTACAACCATTTTACACATCGTTGATTAAAAATCAACCTGCTCTCTTAACTATTTCTTAGTTTCCTCATCCTTCTCAATATTTGGATAAAGGCCTCCTATGGCCAGTGAAAGTCTCATGCTTCAAAACTTTAGGAGTGGTTTCCTTAACGGAATATGAGTAATTTAGCAGTCAACTAAGCACATATTTAGTTTTCAAAACATCTCCTTGCCAAGTTGAAATCTCTATTCTATCCCGGGGATTTTTAAGGTTTTTGATACTACATTGGATTCCGGGCCTTTGGTTATAAAAAGAAAATTTCAAATAATTCGTCTCCAATTGTTGTCGATTATCCACTGGGATTGTGTGATCCTAACAATCTTGAGGTTGGATCATTTCCAACTCTTGGGTGGTGCCACTTCTTGTGGGTCTAGAAAAGTAAACAATTCCGTGAAAGAAATATGAGCAACCTAAAATTGGAAATGTATTTATTGGGACTTCAGTCCTCACCATACATCCTTTAGTCAACCTATGGATAACTTGTTTCCCTCTTCCCCATTATTGTTATTCCATAAGGTTCTTAGTCAACATCCTGCGGGGATAGCCTTGGATTTCATCTTGGATCGTGTTGTTTCCTTCTATTAAGACACATATAAAATTATAATTTCTTTGTTGACCTTTTTCCAATGTTTCCTCCATGTCGTCAACACTAAAAGCATCTGGATTTTAGGTGTGGTACTTACTCTTTGAGGTTGTACTTTATAAAGGAAACTACATCCCAAGTGTGTTCTTCTGCAACTTAACTCAGCAGTATTGTTTCTAGATGGGATATTGTAACCTCATTTATGCATGATGGAGTTCTCACGTACCTCTTAACTATGTTAATTTTGGGTTTCTAATAGCTGGGTGTTCCAATGGGATGACATCAACTCTCCCCTAAATTATCAACCTTATAACAACATAAAGGACATTTGTAGGGGGTTTCTTCTTCCTTATCCACCATCCTTATACTTGTCAAATTGTAAAAGTACTCCTCGAGTCACTGCCTGAATATGAGATTCCTTTCCATCATTTTAGTGGAGTGAATCAATCACCTCAATTGTGGATTTACTTCTGATCCAATGTTGTAAAGGAGTCTCTCCAGTCATTAGTGGAACTGAATTAATCACCTAACACGTCTCTCTACTTTCCCATCTACCATAGCTGGATATCCAGCAGAGTTTCCTAGTAGCTCTCCAGGGGTACCGAACCTAACTCTTTTAGCTATTTAAAATAATTGAGAATAGGTCCTCCGTTTCTTCACCTTCTGCGCTCTAAGATTTGGGTTAGCTCATGTAAAATCTCTCATTCTTTTTCCTTACTATCTGATCCCCTATAGTACCACAAGGTTATAAGCTTCAGAACTTGGATCTGGCTGTAACGGGACACCTCGGTGATGAGGGAATATGGCTGGTTTTTATGATATTTTCAAATTTTGGGTTAAGAGGGACTGGAATTACCTATATTTGATTGTAACAATAACCAATTGCTCTATCAGTCCTAGTAGTGGTTCTAGATGGAATTGAGGTTTGTCCGTTTCGAGGGCCAAGTTTTCATCCCCTTCTTTCAAAGGGGAAACATATGGAAGATTCCTGATCTTGATTCTTATAGTACCTTAGTTTTTGAATGTAAATCTAAACCTTAGTTGTCAAACATGTTAAAATCCCTTACATCAGTGGTTATGACAGTAATTTCTTGTTTCTATTGATCCCAATCATTGTTAAATAGTTTCCTACCACCTTCATATCAAACGTAAAAAGGGTAAACTGAGGATATATAAAAATTTCTTGGGTATAAAGTACTGTATCAATCACTTCTATAGAGTCATCTAGAAAAATATCTGTCTAAAATCTCTCTTAACTATATAGTCAGAAAAAAAATAATTTAATGAGATCATGTCATTTGAGCTATCAAACTTAGTCATCACCTATCTGATATTCATAATTGGCCTTAGTTGGTGGAACTGGTCATTTGTTATCATAGTCATCTCCTCATCTAGACTCCGACCTTACTAATTGTTTGAGAACCGTGATCTTCCAAATGAGAGGGGAGCTTGATATTAGTTTGTGCTTTCATCTATTAAGTTTTACAATATACCAAATTCCTTAATCTTTCTAGAGTTCCACTGATCATCTAGGTAATAGGTAGAATTACGACTCCCTTGTAAACCACTTACCCTTATGTAATTAAACACTATGAATGGGCTACAAATAGCATCAGAGGAATTAATTACTTTCTTACAGATGGAGATATCTGAATTATTCCCATTCTAGTTGGAAAATAATATTATGGGGACCAAGGAAGGTGTATATATATTTACAACTTTCCCCTATGATTCTTATGTTAAAGGGGGTAGACATCCTTACTCTATATGAGAAATCTTCATTCAGGATTATAGAGAGATTCTTGTGGCATGAAAACTTATAAACAAGGAAGACATCATTGTTTAATCATACTTGATATTTTACCACTCTAATGTAAAACCATATTAGGAGCTGATCATGGATAGATGCTCTTATGAATTTTCCAAAACCAAAATCGTATTAGTGCTAAAATAATGACCTAGATGAACTATAACAATCCAATAGTACAGTTATAAGCAACTCTTTAGGCTACAATATGCTGTCATAGAGTGATAAGGTTTAACCTCTCCAAAAAGTCTGATTGGGTTAAATTTTTGGAACTCTGAACATAATTGCTATTGTTCACCAAAAAATGATACTATTCATAGTTATTAGAGTAGACTACATGTTGGGACCCCATAGATAATTCACTACTATTTGAAATCAATTCACACTGCTCTCTTGATTTTGGGAACTCCACATATACTCTAAATGCTTCAGTGTATGAAGAATCTAGCACCATTCCCTCTAACACTCGTGGTTTTTGTATTTAATTTTCTACACAATCAATAACAATCCTGGGAATTATACAAGGGTGGCGAAAGTCGTAGTAATGAACTACCTCTGCAGCATTTATTCCACGTAATCACTCTATTTGAGGACTAATCTTGTAGGGAAATTACTAAGTCCCCATCCCCTAGGTTTATATCCATATTTATCAAATACTAATGGAGATCTTATGTAATTGGGGGGACTAGTATTTTTACATCTTTCTTGGTTAAATAAAGGCATTGGTTATATGATATGGAGATCAAGGTAAGAACGCGTGGGGGAGAAGAATCAAACTGTGGATCCTTCTCAAAACTCCATGAGTAAATGGAAAACTAAAGAAATCTTTAAGTTTTAGGAAACATAACATGCTTGCATATTTTGTAAGATACCATCACATCTGCACATTCATCATCAGTTTCCCCGAACCCCCTATCTTAATCCATCTACCTCCATCTTGCAACCAAATCAAAATTTTAGGGCTCCAGCGCACTCACATTTCACCACAATCATGTAGTGTTGAACACTTTCACCAAAAATTTTAAAACTGAATCCCTTAGAATAAAACACATTAATCAACGGAAGCTATAAATGCAATCCTCAATCCTAGATGTTGATCTTACATTTTTTAAATACGGGCCATCACGGTCTTTTTGAAGGAGTAGATCTTGGGGCACATTTTGCATTTTCATATACTTGAAAGATGCCACAACTTGACGTAAAATGAAACCCAATACTGGTGGAGGTGACAAGAACTCATGTTTAGAACATCAGCCTGCGAGCGTTATATTCATTTTTGTGAGGAAGAAGGCCCATTTGACTGTTCATGGGGTGTAATTACCTTGTACCTTAATGAATGGAAATACAAGTTTGTGAGAGGAGAAGGGCCCGTTTGAAAGTTCATGTGTCCATAACCAATTATATTAAGCTTTAACAATTCCTTTTACAACCAGTTAGACATTATATCCTGAGATTTACCAACTTTTCTTACGGGTAGAGTGAACAACAAAAAATTTTCAACAACATGGCGTTTGTTCTAACTCTGAAATGTAGGTTAATAAAAATTTTATGGGGTACCTAAACCTAGTAAACAAAGCCAAGTACAAGGGATTTGTTTGGAAGAGTTAATTTAGTTTTGATAGGGTTTAGAATGAGGCACCAATAGGGTATCACCAACAGCCCTCCTTATAATTCATGTGTTATCATAACAACCCCCAAATAGTATTGAGAAATTATCTGAGAGCTTTTAGGGTTTAACTAAATTCGGAACTTTTCTAGTTTCCTCAATCTCTCAGACATGATTCCTTAGGTTGTGGACGGTGGTAGCCCTCACAAAGCCATACAAGTTACATCATATAGGTATAACCTATATGAAACTTGTGAATGAATTCCTGTGAATGCTTCATTAGTATGAACATAAAATGCTTAATGCATTAATTAAAATAAACACATCAGTGTTATATGAAAAGAGACCCAATTGAAAAATGGTCTATTTTTCTTATCCTCTAAGAATATTATTTGTGATATGAAAGCTAGAACCATATAATAAGTATATATATCACATCCCACACACATGTATATAGTTATTTAGTGAATGGGGTGGTTGAAAGGGATCATAGACACGTAACCATTGTAACAATACAATAATTCATATAGGATTCATAAAATACACATCTATTAGGACGAGTTATAATCGATACAATAAATAAATAATTGTAAAATATAAATTCACAACTACATTATAGAATTATGTGAAACAAATGAAAAGTACACAGGGACAGAATTTACATCGAAAACTCCCAATGGGGTAAAAAAACATGAGGAATTTTTTTTTTCCATTTAGAAGAATATTACACAGTTCAATGTATCTCTTTCCTCACTCCTCTTCGCATGATTTTACTTTGGCGTGAAATCTATCACGCCGAATATGGGCCATGACCATATATTAATATAATCCCAAGGATAGATGACACATTATAGTTATGGGGGTATACCCACGGGTTTAACAAATGACTTAAATTAAAAACAATTAACCATATAACCAACATACTTATATTAAATAGTTTTTAATGATATAAAATTTTTGAATTATTTAAAGTATAACTAATTGTTTATAACAACACTTAATATTATTGTTTAACCCCCTTAATATTGAAGTAGGGAACCATATGCTAATATTTACATGTTTGTAACATTAGGATTTTAACAAAATACATAAACCATTAGTGAAGTTTAGGCTATCATAATAACTTTTGAAGGATTTATAACACCTTCATATGCATTCTTATTTACTTATGTTTTAGTAAGAAAAGAGGTTGGGAATCCATAATTAGACCTTATGATTTAGGCTAAGCATGGATTTGTGAGATAACATTTTCATGCTTTCCTCATGGAAAATTTTCTTAAAACTCATCTCTAGGTCTTTTTTAAATAATACAAGCATATCCTTTCAAATAGATGCAACATATCTAATGGTTGTACAACGATAAAGTGTAGAGTTATTAGTTTTAAGAAAGATCATAAAGATATTTTTACATATGATTTACAATAGAGAGAAGTATATAGGAGAAGGAGTCATTAACTATGCAACATGTATGAGGTGAAATTGGGCAGTACACTCCAACTCAAATGGAAACTCTCAAGGCCAAGCATTACACAAAGCTTGCCAGAAACTTTACAACACACAATGGCTTCGTAAACATGTTGCAACTTTGATCTTCAGTTGGACAATATTGGAGATCTATATTAACACAAAATAATATTCTCTCGGACTCAGTGCATATGTATCTCAATTATTTTTTCCTTTTGATGTTTGAACTTGAATTATTAGTGAGAGAAATGCAACACTGCTATCATAATAAAAGAGGATTAATGATGCAGGTGCAGTTCTAAAGGGCATGTAAAGGTTCAAATTTTTTGTTTTTATAGGTCCTTAGGGAATGTTTATGAGTAATTTTGATGTCTTTTTTGGATTTAAAGTTAAAATTTGAATGTATAAGTTTATCCTCCATTTTGGGCTTATAAAAAGTTGAATTTTTTAAAGGCTAATTTTAGATTTTTAGGATAGTTTAGAGGTTTTCATTAGGTGTATTTCAAACATGTATATAGGTTTATCTTGTCTTTTATGATGT